>CM057147.1:20868329-20911765 GCA_029964075.1 Patiria pectinifera | reverse complement strand
TTTTAGCACGAGAAAAATAAAATTCTTTCTACCTCAAGGACATGTTTTGTGTGTTGCGCGAGTGTACAAGAGTCAAACATTATTGAATTTCTATTGGTTGGGTTTACATTGCACTAACACGAAATATGCTAATATGGTTTTGACTTTGTTATATAAAATATGACAAATTCATTTTACCGCAATCAACACTCCCCACTATCACCCTATAAATTCCCAGAATATCATTGTCACTCAACCCAAGCATCCTCATTCACCAGGTGACGGTGCAACCAGCTCCCGTTACTTTCGGCACGGTCAACCCACAGCCTCGAAGTGGTAACTGGACGGGCATTCTATGGACAGGAATAAGTCAAATGGTTTTGGGTTCCTTGACCGTCATTCTTGGGATTGTCACCCTGACAGTATTTAGCAGTGTAGAACGCAGTGACTTTGCATCCCCAATTTGGTGTGGTATCTTAGTAAGTGATTTGAACATTATTCGCCATAATTTCATGCTACTTGTTTATTGGCAGTGCTGATTTATTTTGCTTGGGCTGTTCGTTGGGTTGCTTGTTTGCTTGTTTATTTGTTTCTTTTGTTGGTTCTACTGCCTCATGATCGTAGTTAACTTGTTTAGCATCAAAACTGTTGTTTCAGTAGGTAGTTAAGCTCAGTGCAGTCGTTTATGAAGCGGCTTTGTGTAGAGAAAGAGGAGACATGGGGGAATATTTCCACCAGGCAACAATTTTTTTTCTCATCGAAAAGAGAAGAAAAAGTTTTACTCGCACGAGATTATGAAACAGAGATTTCTCGTCTGTTCACAGAAACGGGTTTCGTTTTACATGTACAATAAAAAGTTTTGGGATGCAATGGACACTTCCTGGTTGTGTCCACATCGACGGCTAAAGTTGTCGCACACTGCCAAGGGCAGGTTCATGATGTGGCGTTCAGCACCTTGCTAATGATTATGTTGTAGGATTCGTATATAGCACCACAGCCTTGAACAGGGTATCAAATTAAAGGGGACAAAAAGACCTGCAGTTTGAGTGATGTGGCAGTGGGTACTTTGGCTAAAACTATGGATATTAGGTAGTCATTTTGGCACCTTGTGTTTCCGTACAAAGTGGAAGTATATGGTGGTTGTTTTGTTTTTAAGGAATATAAAAAGGTTTATCTTTTGTGCCAAATAAGATTTTTGTTGATTATTAGCTTGTAAGCATGTCTGAACTTGCTCAAAAGATGGGCGTACAAACTGTAACGTGAGTTAGCGTATGCACAAGCTCCTGAAATACACACCTCTATACATGCTATGATTATGTTTTAGTAATTGTCGAGCATATGTTTTTGTAATGGTCGAGCATGGCTTACACTCTGATGATGCACGAACACTGAAAATATGTTTTGTTTCCATCAGTGCACATTGTGAGGACTTTCAAATGCAAGGTATTTAATTTTCTGCCTTGTCTTTTTTTGTGTAATAGGATTATAAATGGGTACCTGTGTGAGGGTCGAGGACCGATTGAGCGCTGATATCGGCTGCTGCGTGGTATCATGGCCTGATATGGCGCTATATAAGCACTGCGATTATTATTGTTATTAGATATAGGGATAGGCCTAGCCTTTATCAAAGCTCTTGCCACTTTCTTTCTGGGCGGCAATTTAACTTCAGCCTTGATTGTTTTCGACAGTTCTATGGCGTCGCTGGAATCTTTGGCATAGTGTCTGGATTTAAGAAGAATTCTGGAGTGGTAAGCTATTGTTAGTGCGTATGGGCAGTGTGGGGTTTGGGTGTTCCTTCCTTCAAGTGGAAATTCTTCAAAAAAGGACAAATAAACTAACTAGTAATATATTTTGCAGGTTTAAACCGGACCATGTAATGTCTTGGATCGCTTACAGCTATGGACAATTGTTTGACAGAAGATTTTGAAAGAATTGTGATTTTTCTGCACAGGCTATTGGCTATATGGTCATGTCCATCTTGGCTTGTCTGGCTGCGTGCTGCGTCATTGGTTTTGGTGCTGCCAGGATTGCAACCATCAATTTGGACTGCAGATATCCGCCTTATACGAGTAATGGTTATGATTACTACGGAAACAGGTCCCCGCACTGTGAATTGAAGGTGGGTAGAACTTTAATCCTCTTTAATGAGAAATATTTGCTCGTTCTTGCCTTCGATAATCATGAAGGGTTCTATCTTTTTACAGCTATTATTTCTAAGCGAATCCTCCGTCGTAGATTGTACTCTTGATATGCTAGATTGAGTAATTGAGAATGACGATAAATATTGCTTTTTGCATGAATTTTGTTTTCCAAAACAGCGATTGATAATTCGAACTAATGATGAACTTATTATTTTGGTTGAAAAATATTTTGAAATGTGGGCCCTTGAAGTGTGAAGGTATGTTACAACTGATAACGTAGTAACCAACGGATAATGTATCACCAACCGATAATGTCACACAAATTGACCGATACTCTATTACTAACCGGTAATGTAACAGAAATTGACAATAGTGTCACTATCAGTCGATTGTTGTTACATTATCCGTCTTAACTGATAATGTAACAAGTATTACCCGATAGTGTAGTAACATTTACTACACGATCGGTCAATTTCTGTGACATTATCAGTTAGTGATACAGTATCGGTCAATTTGTGTGACATTATCGGTTGGTGATACATTATCCGTTGGTTACTACATTGTCAGTTGTAACAAGGTATAACACATTATCTCTTGCAATGATTCTATGCAGGCGGCCATCAATGGTGTTTATGCTACACTGATACTTCTCGCCTTAGCGGAGTTTGTTGTCGCCATGTTTGGTGCCAGCATGACCTGCGGTCCAATCTGCAACAGCGGATCAGCAACTCAGACTGTGGTACGTACCGTGTTGTGACAACACCAAGCTATATCCTCTGTGGATCAGCATTGTTTTGAATATGCATCAGTTTGGGTCCACAACTAGTAAATGACAGTCAATTACAGTCAATTGCATATTTATAGTACAATTCCATAGTCCGGTGATTACGCCTTGTTTGATTCGTGTACGGTGGTGCGTGGTTTCGAACCAGTAGCGTTTCCAGCTTTTGATGTTGGGGAAGCTATACTAGGGGCCGGGGGGGGGGGGCAATGGCACATCCGCGCCGAAGGTTAGGCATTTGTTTTTTCTCCGGACACTTGCCCTCCGTAAAATCAAAAAAGGGGGAGGGGGCTGGTACCCATCGTCCAAATAGAGGCGCTCTTCAAAAATGACCATTATTATGCATACTGCACAGAAATGTGGGGCACTTTCTTTTATAACTTATAACAAATGTGAAAAAAAATTGTCAGGGCCCCAAGCCAAATCCTTGGTGCGCCACTGGCGCTATAGGCCAACGAGCATAACGTTTTATTTAAGTTTTATTTTCAAATGTCCAGTTTACAAGTAAGAGGTTTAATAGAGGTTGACATAGAAATGCGCATAACAAAAGCCTAATTATTGTGACAAGACGTGGGACCTGATGCCATGTGATTAAACTTGTCATGGGCTTTTGGGGAGTTTTGACTGTTGTACAAACTGATAAAGTGTCATGCTTTTGAGGATTAGTCCATTAGAAATTTAGAAAAACACTGTCTTGTTCATAATGCATACACTAGGTATCGTAATATGTATACACAAACAGTTATTACCTCGTATGTCTCCAGGCATACGTTTCCATCTGCTGATAAGCTTTCCTTCGAGAGCAATTTTCACTTTATTTTAACAAAAATCTAGTTATTCTCCGAGTCCCCACCATTTCACTCCATGGACTAGCACTGATTAATCTAGTAGACCAACTTTTGGAAAGACGAATGCTGTTTCCGCTTTCTAGACATCACTTACTTGAAGTTCTTACAGGCAGAAACAAGTACTCAGATTAAAACGATAATGCCCATCGACCGGGTGCATACCTATGTTCCCCATTACCGATGTTCCCCACTACCGATGTTCCCCGAAATCCCTACCCTATAACCCTAACCCTAACCCTAACCCAAATCCTAAGGATTTCGGGGAACATCGGTAGTAGGGAACATCGGTATTGGGGAACATGAGGTAGGTTCCCCATCGACCTTTGGATTTGCTCACAAATCAAGAACAGGACACTTTAATAATAAAAACAAGGACAATATTAAATTAATGATAATACACAGGTGTTTGAGATCGTGACAGAAAGTATTCGAGGTAAAAAGAGTGTTGAGCTATGGGAGCAATGACAAATACACCTGCGTTTGTCAGGTGGTGCAGTGCTAGGTGTTTAACTACATGATGATATATTTGAAGAAACTGTCCAATGGAACATAACTTTTCTTGATAATTACAGATCCACTACCAAGCTCGACCACACTTGGTGGTTGCCACACAGCCCCAGGGACCGGCCTTCTACACTATTGCCGCTGGCCAGCCACAAGTTGGTAAGAGATGTTATTTTAAATATTTTAAGTTAAAGTAATAATGATCAGATATCAAACTGCGAGGCTTGTGCTTTCTCCCATGTAGCCTTTTTTGGTTTTTTTTTAATTCTTCACAACATCTATAAGCTGTTTTCCCTCTGTATATGTGTTCAAAGAAAGTATAAAACCCTACTGTGGTCGTCTCATCCTAAAAACTTCATTTCCTAATTTCCCCCTTTTCCCTCCTGTTTTGATACAGCCTACCCAGCCCAGCAGGGGCAGTATCCGCAAGCTCAAGCGCCCCCAACCGGTGAGTAATGGTACCAAGAACTCATTAAATAGGTCATCGATGAACTTTGACCTGATCGAATCATGATATCTAGGGGTTGAAACAGAATTTACGTCTTGACCTAATCATGGTAAGCTGTGTGTGGTTGTACATTTAGCTTTTAGCTGTCGCGCGTCAAGAAATATGCTTACAGGTATTATGTTGCCTTGGCTCCAATATAATAATTGTCCTCAAATGAAAGTTAGAATGCCACTGGCATGGTTATTTTTTTATAAAGTAGTCAATGAAGAAAAGGGTACTCAGATGTTCGCTTAAAAGCTGTTCTTACAATACTAAAAACGTATTTATTTAATACACTTATATTGTGCCATTCTCGAAATCACGGCTTCGGCTGCAAAAAAAAGTCGCTTTATGTTTGAGTTACCGACTTAAACACTAGGATGTTAGGTTTAATGGGATTGCCGCATATCCAAAGACATCCAGCAATGCCTGAAAACCAAAGCCACTTTCTTTCTACTCATTTTATGCATTCGAGACTTTAAAACTGCTCGCGAGCCAATGCCAACTGCGGGTTCGCCGCTTTTACAAATAAGGTATGGCCCATTATGAAGGCAGCTTATTTAATAGGCCATATAGGAATTTGGAGTTGGTGTTTAATTGTTAGAGGTTCTAGACATGAAATCTATAGCAATTTGGCATTAAAAGGGGTTTTTGTTTTATGTTTGACCTGGCGAAATTGTATGATTATAAAATGAAAAACAGTTCTCTGTACAACGCATACCAATCAAATGGGTAACTTCGGTCATTTTGAGGCAAATGCTTATGTAGCAGCAACAACAAACTTCAAGATTGCAGACTTGATTTAGCTGGTATGACTTTTTTAAACCAGTTCCCCGGCCCTTAACTTTAACAACAATTCGCGCACTTAATTGTATACATTGTTATATTTTCTTTAAGTAGTTGCATAGAGCTTTGTAATTCACACATTTTTATATTATATAGTACAAAAATATACTCAGCTTTGTCTATTACATATACCGAGTCCACTTACTTTGGTTTTGCTAATGCATCAATGAGCAAATGACAATCATATGTCCCGATGACAAGCTAATTAAAAGCTAATTAAAAAAAAATTATCATGAGTAATTATTGTTTGATTACATGTCAGTTAATTTTGTTTGCATCATTTCTAGGATGCCTTGTATACCACAATGTCCTTTAGTCTTAAGAAACTACTTTTGGTAAAGGGTATTAAAACTTATCCTGATATTAGATTAATCAAGATATTACAGTCATTTTAGTTGTTATCAATGTTTCTTTTTTATGCAGACCTGAATATGGGAAATCTTTTGATTCTGATCGCCCTAAATTCCGGTCAATAAATGATTTTAAAACGCTTGAACTTGCTTTTGAATCATGTTCTTTTACTTGTATATTGTTGTGAAGAGTTTTCGTCCTGCCTTGACAAAATAAAGTAATGGACCCACGAAACCTCACCTGTTCTGCGCAGTCTTGTAGCTCCGTACATGTTTTATGTAAACTTACAGCATGTGAACAATCGTTTACATTCACCTGAGGTCAGCGTGTAATTTATAAAGCCTGTAAACACCATGCAAGAATAAAGGGACCGGGTACCAGTCTACGACATGTTGCTAGCCTGGTTCCCAGACCAACGGATTCTGACTATTCCTGATGAATCTTCGGTCAGGTAGCCTCCGGTAATACATTGTATTACAATTTACGTCACGTGACTAAAACGGAAGGACCTCTCCTTTTTCAAAAAATGTCCGAAGTTTGCCGAGTTCATTTCGTCGACATGGGATAGCGCCCGAGTATTTCCGAATATAATATTAACTGCTATTGCCTATTAAAAACTTTTTAAAATGAGTTGATAATTAATATTCATTGCTTTCATTAAGAAAACTTGAAATTCAACGACGATTTTGGGCATCAAGTATACTCGGATCGTAAGGACGAACTTTTTGCTGCGTCGTATTTTTTTGAATTTGACGACCGTTACCGAGATTTTCCAAGACTCGGTCTTCATTCGGCTCCGCCTGCTAACAGTGCTATTTGGGTGCCTAATTTTGAAGATTCCAGATCAACATTAGTCAGTATTATCTTACAAAAATATCAAACTGTATTATCATAACTGTATGATGTTACGAAGTAAGTGATTTATTTACAAATTTGATCACAACATTAAAAGCTTTGTGATAAAGCGAAATCGGAAACGAAGCCGAGCTTTTAAAAAGGGCCGTCAATGTCGTCATGTTTATTTTTAGCCACGGAGGCTGCCTGACCTACAATTTAGACGTGAAAGTCGGGAATAATTGTCAGGTCTAGGGAACCTGACTAACATGCCGCCTGCCTTTCTTTTGGCTCGTCCCCAGCTTATTGCGAGCTCCATCCATGTGTGCTGATGAGTACTTATCCGGTTCGTTTAGTAACTTCATCGCACACGCGCGCGCACCCACGCTTACATAGGCAAAGAAGTGGGGCACTTCCTTTGTTCTCGTGTACTATTTTGCAACGTCGCGCACTTATGTCAAAATGTTCTTATTTTAACCATAGTTAATTTCCTGGGTTGAAATTCGGACTTAAGATCCCTTTTCTAAAACTCTTCCATTTGCGACGGATCAACCCACACACCTTGAAATAGTTTTTTTTGTAAAAATATCTATATTCTTTTGAAAAAACTTGTGGGGTACCGAAACGGTACCCCGCAAGTCGCTGGGTATTCCTTGTGGAATACCTATCATTGTTCCGGTACTCCACAAGGCAGTGTTTGTAAGCAAACCACTAGAACTCATTGGATAAACACTCAAGTTGCGTTAGCCTCCTGTTCCAATGGTTCCACCTATCATTTGGGACGCTTTTTCGAAACCGAATTCATTGTCATTGTCAAACAATAGGTCGTTTCACGGGACGTGATAATAAACACCCAATCGCCCGAAACAGGGTTTCGCCAGAAAATAAATTACAATTTAAATGTTAAATCTGCTAATTATGGTTTTGTGATTTTCTTGATTTCCTCCGATCGCCAATGTCCGGGAGGGGGTTGGGGGGGGTGGGGGTGGTGTCGACTTTGGGGTGACGATTTATCATTATTATTATATTTTTTTTCGGGGGGCAAGGAAACATTTTGTCTTGGGGGGGGGTCAAAATAAAATCTAAAGGCTGTGTACCCCCTGCTGTTCGGGTACAGAGGGCCGAATATTCGCTGATATCGGCTGCTGTGTGGTCCCGTGGCCTGATCAAGTGGGGAATAATTGTAAAAGCCTTTGAGAATGTTGATACGATGGAAAGCACGGTTTAAGCATTAGATTTTTTTTAATTTGATTGTGGCGTACATGCATTTCCTTGCAATTCTGTAGGGCAGATCAATGTGCCTGATGATGAACGGAACAAAAGATGTGCACCCCATCCGAAGGGTTTTCAACAGGATCTTGCAAGATCCTATTGATCACCCTTCGGATGGGCGCACATCTCTTGTTCCATTCATAGTCACGATGCAATCAAGCGCTGGGCCAGGCAGAGTTGAATAGATTGTACGAATCTACACTTATTCACACACGTGGAGATTGCGGTAAAGCAGGGATCTTATTTGCATGAACTATTGTTGTATTTAGAAATATATTAACTGGGCGAATAGACCCCGAAGTGTAGATTCGTGTCACAAAACACTCGGTTTCGCCTCGTCCATTCTTAGCACGAACAGGTGCGCAAAACTACTGTCTGACCATAGCAAGCCCAGTCGGTATGCGCTTTGTACAGAACGCCGTGTCAGGCTATGAGGACGGTTGAGGAAATAGGAACACTCCAGCGTAAAGGTAAAACGATTGCGTTTGTTTGCACTTTGTTTTGCCACTAAAGTATACCTCGGAGACGGAAGGAAAGCAGGTCTTTACTCGCGCCTGCCGAGAGAGACAGTCGTTTCCAGTGGATGTTTCTTTACCATTCAAAATGCGCACTGGAACATAGATACCGAAATAAACTGTGTTGCTTTGACTCTTTTGACGTTTCACAAGTCATGTTTGAAATACGAGCAAATATTGATAATCGGACCCACAGACAGACTGACTGATTGATTGATTGATTAATTGATTTACAGAGAATCCGGAGATAATTTCTGTCACGATGATGACCGCTCCTAGCGCCCCACCTGCCTACGTGGCTGCGCCTCAGCCCGTCGGCCAGCAACAACTGGTAAGTCAGCCTACTCCACCTGCATTTCTTGCTCACAAAATATGAACGTGTGAAACGTAAACACTCAAACTGGGCCTATATTGTGAGTAAATAGAGGTTTATATCAGTCAAAATCTTGGGTTTTTTTTGTAAGCCATTACTTCCATTAGATAAGTAGTCCTAATGTGTTTTGAGATTGATAGGTGCCTTTGCGTATTCCTGTATTCTAGTTAAACGGTATTTACTAAATGCCGTCGCCATATTGCCCGCTTTGTACAGGTAAGCTGTACACGAATGGTACTCGGAATCTATTCGTATGGTAATTGAATTTTCTCAAATACTCATGTATTTGAGAAAATGGAAGTCAAGTGGGAAAGAATGTTTCAACCTGACGCCACTTCAGCGGTTGTGTACAAAGTCTATGGAGAGTCAAAACAATTTTCTAAGTATTTCCTACCAAAAGTGGAAATGTTTCTCAGTCCCAAATTCATGTCCTATCATCATTTTTGCAACTACTGACCTTCATTGAGATGATATATGAAGAAAAAACAGTGTCAGGTTGCAACATTCTTTCCGTCAAATGATTTCAAGATGAGGCTAAAGACTAGACTTGTACAACTAGACTAGACCATGTCCAACCATGGTCCAACTGTTTGAAAAGACTGACCTCTTCATTCATTGTCATTAGTCTGGTTGCTGACTAAGGAGAAATGTGAAGACATAGAGACTAACACCAGACATGCCAGATATTTCTTTTGGCACAGTCAATTGATGCAGGACTAAAGACCTTATTTATTGGACTGGTTGTTTCAGGTGCCAGTCTATATTTATTTTGTTTTGCATGTTTTAATTCCCTACGTTTTGGGACTCTCATACACAGCATTGAGAGTCCTAGATTTTCGGACTATTAATTTTAGCATGAGAAAAATTAATTTAATGGAGCGACATTTCAAAGTAGGGGGATGAATATTCTTTGGTCACAAAACAATGGACATAAAGCAGTTGCACTATTACCGAGGATATACGTATCCATTGCATTAAATGAAATAAACGTTTAAATGTTTAAATCATTCTTAAGTAACATTGTGCGACTTTTTATCCATTTTCGTAGCATTTTTGGTGAAAGTGGTCAATCTCAACACTATCAAAAAACATGTTAATTAAAGTCAAAATGTTTAACATTGACCTTGGTCCCCTGACTCCCATCCGACCTAGGGCAACTTAAGAATGGCCAGTAGTTTAAAAGAACACCCCTCCGACAGAAAATGGCTTGGTATTATCAAACCTTTTTGTCCTCAACTAATGATTGTTTATCGCTTTATAGCACTCCCACCTCAACATCTTCCTATAAAATAACCAAATATTCTACTTCTTGTATCATGCCCAGGAGACGGTGCAACCTGCTCCACAGCCTCGAAGTGGTAACTGGACGGGTATTCTGTGGACAGGAGTCATTCAAGTGGTTTTGGGTTCCTTGACGACCATTCTGGGGATTGTGACCCTGACAGTATTCAAACGTATGTTCTATGTCAGTGATAACCGATCCCCTATTTGTTTTGAATTCAATAAAAGACGTTGAACAATATAGGAGAATAGGGTCCGCAATTCCCAAAGGTCCACAATTCGTCATCGGCACCACAAACTGACACTCTGACACTCACGCGCAAGTGGGCGTCAGTTCGTGAAAATGGGTGTCAGTTCATGAAACCGAAATTGTTGATATTACGTGTAAAATCAACAATTTCGGTTTCACAAACTGACACCCAAGCATGATGCGGCAATACAGAACGGACTAAGGTTTGAAACGTGTTACACGCATGTAATCCATCCGTATATTGTGTGCTTACACAAACATTCAATTAAAAGGCGTTTTAGTTGGTGAAAATAAGGTCAGTGTCATTTCGTGAAACCGGAAATGTGGGGGGGGGGGCGCTCTAAAAGAGCCGCACTGTGGAGGATGTCAGTTCGTGAAACCCAAAATAACCCGTCTTATAAGATTCCATCTTACAATACAAAATAACCCGGTTCTTTAAAAACTCGCGCGTGCAGCGCGCTCACGTACAACTGAGTGTCAGTTCGTGGTACCGATGACGAATTGACGATCGGGCACAAAACATAGATATTTTCCTAAAATGTTACAAACAAAAGAGGGACTGTAAGGGGTCCACGATTGGGTGTGTTTACACACTTGGTTAAATGTGTGTGTGAGTTTATTGTGTAAATTGGGGACACACATTGTGCAACATCATCGATGAATTGAGGACAGGAACCAAATCGAGGACCCCTCGATTAGAAAACGTGTACAAAACCGATGAGAGGTGTAAGTTGCAAAGAGTATAGACAAAGGAAAAGGGATGAGGAATAATAGAAAATCATCGATCTACACCATAAGCAAACGTGTTTGAATTTGCTTGGTTCGGTTGGGTTTGGGTTGGGTTGGGTTGGGTTTGGTTGTGGGTTGGGTTGGCTGGGTTTTATTTTGTACATATTTCCAACGGGCAATCCTTTTTTCTCACAGAGGAAAAGCATTTTAGATGCACGATATTTTGAAGCATGTCAAAAAATAGAGCGTACTCTGCGCACACAAAAGGGTTTTACGGTGTACAATGACATTTTGTGTCCAAACAGAAGGTTTAAGCTCTACCACACTATCTGGACAGGTTAATGCTGCTGTGGTGTCCAATACCAGGCCAATGATCATGTGGATGTTTGAGTGGTTATACCCCTGCTTACATTTTTTTTTTACAGTTCTATGTCGTTGCTGGAATCCTGGGCATAGTGTCTGGATGGAAGAAGAATTCCAGAGTGGTAAGCCATTCTTATTGTGAATCCTAATACTTTGCAGCGTGTGGTTCGGGTTCGCTTCCTTAACGTGGAGATCCTCGGAAAGAGAAATGACAACAAACGGGTACAATCTTACTTCAACGTTTCGCATGTGTCATGGGTTACACATTAACCCAGGACCACTTTAATTGCGGACCTGAGACTGCTCATAACGATGAACCAAAACATATTGATATTAAAGATTTTTCAAAGGGATTTGCGATTTATCTCCACAGGCTATCGGCTACATGATCATGTCCATCTTGGCTTGTCTGGCTGCGTGCTGCGTCATTGGTTTTGGGGCTAATGGGATGGCATCCATCAATATAATCTGCGTTTCGGATTACCACTACGCTAGTTATAACGCAGAGATTTACAGCTGTGATTTGAAGGTAGGTAAAACTTTATTCCATTTAATGAGAAATGTTTCCTTGTTTCTTCCCTCGACAATTACGATGGTTTCTACACTTTTTTTCTCTAAGCGACTCTTTCGTCGTTGATTTTACTCTATGGGTGTTATAATAATTAGTTGAGAATCATGCTAACGCTGGTTTTTTTAATTTACATTTTCTCTAAACAGCGATTTGTGATTGAAAAAAGATATGATGAAATTAAAGGATTTTCAAAATTACCTACACGTTGACAAAAGGTAAACTCACGCACCACAAAGATATTTAGGTTTAAAAGTGGGTTAGAGTGTGAATGTTAAAAATATTTTAATTATCGGGATTATTATTGTGCAGTTGGCCGTGAATGGTGTTTATGGTACAGTAATAATTCTCGCCTTAGTGGAGTTTGTTGTCGCCATAGTTGGTGCCAGCTTGACCTGCGGTCTACTCTGCTGCGGTGGATCGGCAACTCAGACAGTGGTACGTAACGTGTTATACCGAATTACCTCAGTATCTGCATTGTTTACATATCTTCACCGCTTTTGTAGAAGAGTCCATCACAAGTCCTTCAATAATAAAACAGTCGACTCACAAGTCACAAGGGTGACAATTGCATATTGAAATGCCTTTGTCACAAAGTGCTCCAATTGGTACTTGTTGCCTTGTGATTACATTCGGAGGGCCATGGGGGATTTGCGATGGTCTCTAGTAAATGCAACTCCGAAAGGTTATCACACCATGGTGTAAGAGAGGATTTGGAGACAAACTCCTGTGGAAAGCTTGCAATCCAGAGTGAAGTCAGTTGAGTTACAACCTAGGTACTGTATGGTGTATACACAAGCAGTCTTACCAATTTGAGCTGCTAGAACTTTTACTTTTTTTGACCTGCTTTCCTTCGAAAGCACTTCAATTTTACTGTGTCGTAAATCTTCTTTTTATAGTTTTCACGTTATGAATTAACACTGAAGCGTACAACGTGTTTTATGTAGAAGAAAAGACGTACTCTTTTTTTGCAAATTGAATAGGCCCAACTTGATCGTATTTTTCCAATTTATGTTACAGCGTTAACAAATATTTGGACAATGAAAGGAAATGATTTGTTGACATTGATCCATTGAAACAAATTAATATTTGATTTTTGAGGATATGTATTTTAAGAAACTCACTAATAAAAACCGAATTCTTTTGGCATGAGTAGATCCACTACCAAGCTCAACCACACGTGGTAGCTACCACTCAGCCCCAGGGACCGGCTTTCTACAAGGTACCCACCGGTCAACCATAATTTGGTAAGAAATGTCTAGAGGCCTAGTAATACTGATTTGATATCAAACTGCGAGGCTTGTGGTCTCTCACATGCCGCCATTTGGTAGTTTAGAGTCTTCACAATATGTAAGCCGTTTTTTCCTACTCGTCTCATCCTTTAAAACTTCATTCTTCCATTTTCCCCTTTCCTGTTTTCATGCAGCCTACCCAGCCCAGAAGGGGCAGTATCCGCAGGTTCAAGCGCCCCTAACCGATGAGCAATAGTACTGGGAACTCAATAAATAGGTCATCCGTGAACTTTGACCTGATGGAATCATGATATAAATAGGGCTTGAAACAGACTTTAAGTCTTGACTTGTTGTGTTAAGCTGTGTGTTTGTGTGCATTTAGCTATTAGCCAAGAAATATGTTTAGAGGTAATTACAATATATTGCCCTGGCTCCATTGTACAATAATTATCATTAAATGAAAGTTAGAATGTTGGAGATGCTTAATTTGTATAAAGTAGTAGATGAAGAAAATATAATGTACTCATATATTTACTCAGAAGCTGTTATTACAGATAATGTATATACTAAATAATAATGCACCATTCCAGAAATCACGGACTCGGCTGTAACCATTATTTAGCTTCATGCTTTTAGTTCCCAAACACTGGGAAGTTTGGCTGGATCGGATGTGGGTTTTTGCCGCATATTCTAAGACGTCCGACAATGAAAGCCAACACCAAGTTCTCTCTGTTTGTTTTGTGCACTCACCACTACAAAAATGCTCACCAGCCAATGCCAACAGTAGGTTTGGTAGTTGACAAATAAAAGTATTACCCTTTAATATACATTGTACAGGGAGCATGATAAAATAGGCAATATTTTGAAACTATGTTGAGTTGGTGCTCAATTCTCTACGATTCTGGATACGAAACTCATCGCAATATGGTATCAGTTTGTTGGAGGGTGAATCCATTTTATGTGAGAAGAGGCAGAATTGGTGTTATTATGAACTAAGAAATGGTACACTAAACCGTAGATAGAATGAGCTGGTTCTTCGAATTCGACCATTAGATTCATTTTTTTTAACAAGGAGAGGGCTGGTATTAATGGAATATCCCATATAAGCTCACCTGCCTTTTCAGCCAAAAAAAAAACCAGTGTTCTTTTTCTTTAAGTAGTTGTTTAGGCTTTAGGTTGTAATTCACACATATTTTTGGAGTTTAGGATGATACATGTATCTTGCTCAGTAATTATCCACGTCAATGACTTACGAGATTTGGCTGTCATAACTACAAAGTAGCCTACTTATTCAGGTTTTTCTAATGTATCCTAGAACAGATGACAATATCTCCCGAGGTAAAGCTGACATTATTTTTGTTTTACTGTGAGTACTTATTGTTTGGTCAATTTTGTTTTCATCAGAACTTCCCATACGGGGAAAACATTCAGTTGTGTTTTGTCTGTGGTTCATTAGCGGATCCGGGGGGGGGGGCGCAGGCAATTCCCCCCCCCCCTTAAAAATAAATACAAACAAAACAATAATAATAACCATCAGCTTTTCACATACATGTACCTCTTAATGTTAATATTACAATGTGAAAATAGCGCACGATACTGTAGATTTTCCCGGCCAATTTCCTAAAATGTTTATTCACTTCTGAAAATGGGCCATTCATTTTTGTCAGAATTTAGGAATCGCTCTGAACACGCGTTTCATTTTCGCCATCAGAGCAGTCTAGTCCTTTTCAGTTCAATCAATTTAGTGATTAAGCAGCAACCTCTGTTTATGTCCTTTCCGATTTGTTTACAAGAGTTCTTTTTCGATTATAGCGGGCGATTTCAAACATTCCCAATTCTATTTCACTTTTAGTTTAATGCCATCGGCACCAGATACAATTAAGGTTTTTTTTCATTCCGTCAATCAAATTAGCTGTACCTGAAATCAATTTTAATTAAAAAGGTATGCTTGCGAAATTAATGCAGAGGTAACGTAATTGGCCGTCTGTTTCTCAAAACCGAATGCACGGACAGTGAAAACGATTGAACTTTCGTTGAATTGAAATGGGATTAAAAACGTGCATTCAAATTCAAACGAAAATGAATGACCGCTTTTCAGAAACGAATGATCATTTCAGGAAATTGGACTGGAAAACCTATATAAACTTATTCTCTACCTCTTTTTGTAAACAAAATTCTCGTTCCCTCTGAGGTCCCTTGAAATTTAGTTCTGGATTCGCCCTTGCTTGTTGTGTGCTGCTAAAAACTGAGTTCCCTAGATTGTATTTCTGGGATGCGTTCTTATGTTGAAAAAAATACATTAGGGAAGGGTCATTTAAACTTGAAATCAGGACATCTCGTTCAGTTTTAGTTATTCTTCATGTGATTTTTTCTATCGCATAATTAGTTATGCGTACCTCAATATGTAGAGAATGTTTTTTGTTCGACTTAAAATGAGATAAATAAAGAGTTTTAAAACTCTATATTTTAAAACGCTCAAATTTGCATTCGATTTATGTTCTCTCTCTTTTATATTGTGAGGACATGGGCAATATTACAGGGGAGGGTGAGGGGGATGTCCCCCCCCCCAGTCAATTTTGTTAACAAAATCATGGTGCTGTCGGCAAAATAGAAAATGAAGAATGGAGAAAAGAAGAAAAAGAAATAGAGAATGGCAAAAGATTGTTCATTCTGTCATGTCGGCACGAGCTTCTGCGCGAGGTCACTTCATACACGGCGGGAAGTTGACAGCTACAGCTGATTGTAAAAACCACAAGCCCGTGCTTGCTTGATCGCATGCAGGTAGCTACGAATTGAGCTACTTTCAAGCTAAGGAGGGAAAATAGCGAAAGAGAGTTAAGCTTCAATTTTGATGTGATGTTTGTGAAGTAAAACAACCTCCATCGCCCTTAACACTCGCACATTTCATTCAAAAAGTTAGGTGAAAATGGCCAGGAAATACCTTAGATTGCACCACAGAGCATCTAGAATCCAGAATATTCCGCGCTCGCATAAACATAGTTCCACTTTAGAATTTAAAGACCTCCCCCAGTCTGGGTTCAGGGGACGGGTCTAAACAAGCACACTTACTGAGCGTGTACATGAGTTGTGCGATGCGCAAATGTCCAAAAGTTTTCAATATGGTAGGGCAACATTTTGACGATCTATTTTTGAAGAAGTTGAATTTATCCCACTGAAAAATTATAGCATTCAAAGTAATAACCATAATTAACCATTATATATTTACGGAGAAAATATGGAGTTAAAGGGATCATTTTGGGCGGTGCAATTATCAATTACACTCATTTTGCGTGACGGTCCGTCGGCATATTTCATGATGCCCCCCCCCCCCATTCAAAATGGTCTAGCGACGCCCATGTGTAAATAGTTCGTCGTGTCTGGACAAAATAGCATTGGAGCCACGAAAACCCGCATGTCCAATCATAGTTCCGTCCACGTTTCGTAAAATCTTTTACATTTACCCGAGTCCAGTGTGTAATTTAAAACACTGATGTACCACGAGACCCGGGCTTACTGCTCGACAGACTAGAGCAAAAGCAACGGGTACCAGTCTACGACCTGTGGCCTGCCTTTCTTCCTGCTTGATCCCACCGTTCCAAAGGCGCATGTTGTCTGCTAATCCCTGTCTCAAAAATTACTATTGTATCAAAAGTATTGCAACACAAACTGCGCATGCATTTTCTTGCGTTTGGGTGCTGCACTCGCGGAAGTGCTGCCCTAGGGTTACGGTTTTTACAAATGTATTCAATGAGAGCTAAAATTAATCAGAGGTTTTTAGCACAGAACCCTTTCTGTATCACTCATCTGACTGCGCAATAGCCGTAGCCTTGTTACCATTTTGTGATTGGACAATAACGACGTTGGGTTCAATGGCCGAACGTAATCATGTGCATTACGTACGGGCGTGTACATACTTATACAAGACCAGATCTTGTAGGATTTTTTGTGACATATACGCGCAGGAACAACTTTATCATTTCACAAAACCCATACGTGTGAAGATCTTGACAGTTCGATGTGAAATGGAAATAGAATGATCTTATCCAAAGAACATCGCAATGATTCGTTGGACATTTGTGCATAAAACAGTTGGGAATGGAAAAATTACTTCTTTCTTTAGAATCTTTTTTAATGCATCTAAGTTTTTATATACACATAGGCCTACATACTTTCTTCAGAAAAAAAGCCCCTTTTTTATGCATTTAAATTTATTAATTTTATATAAATATACACGTTTGCGTATAAATCTGATCCCTGGTTTCTTTTTAAGTATTGTTTTATCTTTAAAATAAATCAACCCCTTTTTTTTACTTCATTCATTCATTCATTCATTTTTATTTTGCCAATATACATGATACGCACGTCGTAGTCGCGTACGTTGGAGTTATTAAACTGCGAACAACCGAACAAAATGGCAACAAGGCCACGGCTATTGCGCAGTCTCACCCGTACCATTGCCATAGCTGACTGTGGGAAAGAGGATGGCACGCTGCTATGCCACTGAACAAATGTTTTATTTAAAATATGACGTAGTGGTGCGGAATAATACTGTATGCAAACCCAGTCGGTGTGCGCTGTGTACAGTACGCCGTGCCAGGCAGTGACGACGGTTGAGGAAACAGGAACACTCCAGCGAAAAGGTAAAACGATCGCGTTTGTTTTCACTTTGTTTCGCCACTAAATTATACCTCGGAGACGGAAGGAAAGCAGGTCTTTATTCGCGCCTGCCGAGAGAGACAGTCTTTTCCTTTAGATAGAACTACTTCTTATTTTGCGAACTGGAACATATAGATGCCGAAAGTGTTTTATTCCGACTCTTTAGACCGATTCGGATGTTTGAAATAATAGCAAATACTGAATAAGACAGACCAACTTACCTACTGACTGACTGACTGATTGATTGATTGATCGATTGATTGATTAATTGAATTACAGAGCATCCAGAGATACTTTCTGTCACGATGATGACACCTGCCTACGTGGCTGCGCCTCAGCAAGTGGTAAGTCAGTCAACTCACCCAGAATGACCATTTTGTTCATAGAAAAGGAACGTTCAACATGGTGAAAAGTAAATGAGAATATATTGTGTACTGAGTAATATTAGTTTCTATGCGTTATTATCAGTTTATTGCTGTTAACTATCATTACTTTGAGATTATAACTATAGTTGTTTTTATATCAGTCCGTTAATCGTTTGAGTATGGACAAACCTATTATGTTAACAGATATTTCGTAAGTCGTTCCCATAGGCCTATATTGCCTGCCTGGTACCATTCAGTACAGGCAAACTGTACACGACTGGTCTTCATACATGACTACACATGCACAAAAGTTCACTGTTGGTGATTGCAATGTCATGTACATGAATGTAGTGCGTTAATTCATATGGTAATTTTTATCAGCATGAGAAAAATAAAATTCTGTCTACCTCAATGTGTGTCGCGCGAGTGTATTGTTGGGTTTATGATTCGTCAATGAAATATGCAATTTTCGGCCTCGAGTTTAAAAGAATATATATATATATATATTTTAGAAAGAGTTGTTATTGTTGAATTACAAAGGGAACTGGATCAAGCAGACTATTTCACTGGACATTGCACGGTTAAGTTGTTAATATGTTTATGTCAGAACAGAAAAAAGAGTTTGTTAAAAAAAAAAAGAACGTAGGCCTACTGCAAACTCATTTAACTCTTGTACTAACTTGTATAATTGGAATTGTTCCTGAATCTAGCACATTTTTACAAACAGAATCACACTGTGTATCATTGTTAGACTAGTGAATGAATAGTAGGTTGTATACTTCCCCCCCCCTGCACCCGGCTAGGCCCCGCCCACTCTCCCTTTGCCACCGAATTTAGATATTGTATGTTGATTGCATAACAAAACAAATGTATAATTTGCAAGTGAACACTTTAGAAATTACACAGAGTTCCTTCTCACAGCCTCCCCCCCCCCCCACCCCTGGGGCATTGATAGGGGTTGAGGGTGGGGTGTGACAACCAACTTGACTTTGATAAAATCATTGTCAAGTCGGCAAAAACCATGTGTTTGCAAGCCGCAATGAATAATAATGGCCCTATCCATTGTCCTCTGATTGAAGTGCATCCATTATTTAAATGATGTCCAGTCCTCCCACCCAGCTAAGCCCTACCCTCTTCCCTTGCCACCTATTTCAGATGTATTTGCCCAAATAGATATCAATTTGCAAATGAACCTGGCATGATTTACACCAACAGCAGTCTTACAGCCCCCCCCCCCCCCGCCAACCCTCTTCCTTCTCCAGTGCTCATATGAGCACCTCCCCCTCCCCCACTCCCCCACCCCTCCCAAAGAGTTTAACATGTATTTTGATAGGTTACATATATTGCCTTTGGGAAAGTCCAAATTTTTATATGCACTTTGCAGGTGTGGCTTTTTTTTACAATATGGGAGTTGTTTGGAATATCTGGCAAGCGAGGGGGAGGAGGGATATGTTCACCGTACAAAATGCTGTAATTTATTGAACAAAATTGCATTTATTGTATTATTTTCAACACAGGGAAGTGATAATGCGATTTAGAGAGTAAATAACTCATTTTTTTTATATTGAAATATATGTACTTTAAAACATCACTCAAGTGAAAACTCAAAAAGGTTTCTTTTTTAATTGATTGAATTGTCTTGGACCTATATGTAGTTACGGTCAGATCAAGTACATATTAAGTCGAATATAGTATGCCCCCCAAAAAATCGTAATTTCATAATCAGCATGACATTTTGAGTCTTTTCCAAACTGTCAATATGGCCACACTTCTGTGGTGCGTCCATTGTTGCATGGCATGTATTGGTGCTTATAAATTACAGGGTTATTGATATACAAACATGGGAATGCTTTGTTAATATATTAATTCAAAAAATGTCAACTCCCCCACCTAATATAACCAAGTGCGTACAGATTTTTTACCATATCAGACAGGAATTGGGGGGGGGGGTTAAAAGGGAGGGGTTCAGCACATTGTGATTCCCACACTGATTTCCATATGCTTTGACCGATTTCCTTTAACTGATTTGGCAGGAATATTGGCTGGTCATTACTCTATAATGTGACATACTTGGTTCTATTGCTGCTGCCACTAGAGGTGATTTTTCTATATTTCAGGTAATTGTATGTATTCATTGTTACCGCCATAGGGACTATATATCTACTGATTTTATTCCAAAAATTGGTGGGTTTCAACCCGAATTGGCAAAACTACAGTAAAAGTCTTAATTATAGTGATATTATTTCATGCTCTGCAATTGATTCATGTAATAACTATCAGAAAGGCGAAAATTACATGGGCTTCTCGCACCAATGGCGGCCACGTTACATACTGCATGAGCATGTATTGTTGTTAATTATGTAGCCATGAATTTCAGTCTAAAGATGATATTTGATAGGTTTTGAAAATTTGTGACTTAAGTTTATAAGAACCGATGTTTTTACATCAGTTGCCATGGTAATAATGAACACACTACAGAAGTGCGTTTGGTGCCATGGTGACCACTGCTAAAAGTTTGGAAAAGTCACAAAAATTCATGTTGATCAGGCAAATACAAATTTGGAGGATTCTTCAACTTAAACAGTATTCCAGACCCTAACTACATGTATAGGGCCAAGTCAAGTCCGAGTGAAATTCATTCAATCAAATTGACGCTGTTTTCACTGGAGTGATCTTTGTTTTAAAGTTCATGCATTTCAATTTAAACAAATAAGACTTATTTGCTCTCTAAATCGCCTGATCATTTCCGGTTTGATGATTATAAAATAAAGGTCATTTTGTTCACCACACATTAAAATGTAATTCCAAAATTCTGTGGGCTGCTTAAAAAAAGTCCATGAAAAAAAAGTTTCCTGTTATCTATCATTAGTTCATACTCTTTACTAAACATTGCCCTTTCAATTGTTTGTTATTTTGTGTTTTTATATCATTAACGTATGCGTACAATCTGTTCTCGTGATTTTGTAATGTCTTGTTAGATTTGTTTGTCTTTGTCTTGTTTTGTTTGTCTGTAAAGGCATGTCTACATAAGACTCTTTGTCTTCTGAATTTGTACATGTATATATGTATGTGTGTGTCCAGATCACCCCCCCCCCCCAACCTATCCCAGCGACATACTCCTTCTCCTCCGAATTTTTTTCGGATATTCCAAGCTGTCCCGTGTTGTAAAAAAAAAACCAGTGAACATAATTCTGACTTTCACCAAGGTCGTATGCATGTATGTAATCTGAACAAAATTGTACTTGTTGACTTGATGGGGGGGGGTGCTCTTGTGAGCATTGGGAGAGGAGTGGCAGGGGAAGGGGGCTAGCTGTGAGACGGATGTTGGTGTAGATTAAAACAAAAAAAAGTTCACTTGCAAATTCATTTGGTAACAATAGAAGGGGCGGGGCCTAGCAGGGTGTGGAGGACTGGACATCATTTAAGTAATGATGCACTTCAATCAGAGGACAATGGATAGGGCCATTATTATTATGATTTTTGCCGACTTGACAATGATTTTCCAACAAAGCCAAGCTATTGGTGGGTGATCACCCCACCTTCAACCCACCAAGCAATGCCCCGGAGGTGTGGGGGTGAGGCTGTGAAAAGGAAGTCTGTGTAAGTGTTCACTTGCAAATTATTTATTTAAATTTGTTTCGTTACGAAACATACAAGATCTAAATTCGGTGGCAAAGGGGGAGTGGACGGGGCCTAACAGGATGTAGCGGGGCACTATACGACCAACTATTGATCTTCTGGCCACACCTAAACCAGCTTGTCCTCTAAGATGTAGTCGCTGACACTTTCGATGGGGGCTACCATCTTAAAATCACGTAACCAGGGTGTGTGTTTTCATTGGCTAGTTAATTTTCTAGCCCAGAACGAAGCTCAGGTTGACTGCACGCGGTGAGTTTTTCGGCTCACGAGGCTAAAACAATTCAAACAGGATATATATTTGCCTCACGGCCTCGTGAAATAGAAAGTTCAGTCAAAATTAACCGCACACGGGGATATTATGTGAGCTAGCTACGCGTAGCAGAGCTAAACGGCCTCAAATGACTATAGCTTGGCTGCACCGTCCCGTATGCGGTAAGCTTAAAGAATGGCCATTTTAAAACTACCCCGACAGACAATTGGTGCTCAGATGGTTAATTGAACCTAGCTTCCGGACTATCTCTTTAATTAACACTCCCACCTTATCATTTAAAATACCGGTAACCGAATATTTTACGAGCATTATCATTGTCGCTCAACCCAAACCGTCACATATCATTACCCAGGTGACAGTGCAACCCGCTCCACAGCGTCGAAGCCGTCGAAGTGGTAACTGGACGGGTATTCTATGGACAGGAGTAATTCAAGTGGTTTTGGGTTCCTTGACGACCATTCTGGGGATTGTGACCCTGACAGTATTTAAACTTGCGCTGTATGTCAATTTGACCCCAATTGGATGTGGTTTCTTAGTAAGTATGAAAAATTTCATGCAATAAACTATTTCCGTACCACTCTTGTTTATAGACAGTGCTGATTGATATTTTGATGGTCTTTATGTTTTTTGTTTGTAGTTGTGTTATGTTGAGTTTTGCTGGCTGGGCTGGGCTGGGCGCGATTTTTCCCCCCTAAACAACATCTGCATCAAATGGTTGTTGAGCACCCTCTACAATACTTTTATGATACGTACACAGGTGTATATTGATTCCCCCGCCCCCCCCCCCCGGATTTGTCGAGCAGTGCGATAGCTCAGTAGTAATGATGTGCAAACCCGACCCGAAACTGAAACCGACCCGACCCGAAACCGACTTCGGGTCGGGTCGGGTAGGTTTGTCCATCTTTTAAGTCGAGTCGGGTCGGTTTCGGTTTTGCATTCTCATTTCTCATTCTCATAGCCGTCTTTTGAAAAAAAACCGAAATAAACCGAAATAAACCGAAACAGTTGAGAAATTGAGGTGATGCAATATTATTGACAATCACTGTGACCGCAGCACATTTATTGTGTGGTGTGGCCACCTAGCGCACTATCAAGTTCCCATCGATATTGTAACAGTTTTCATGATACCGCGTGATGATACCATGCGTTATTTGTTCAATAAGCGAAGTTACTCTCGATCACCCAACTGAGTATAAGAGAGAGAGAGAGACGATGGTTTTGCAAAAGAATTCCTGCCACGTGGGTAAGGGCAGACGCAAAAGAAGTGATCGCTTTTTCCAAGCCAGGGGTTTTTTCGGGTCGGGTCGGTTCGGGTCGGTTTTACCTTATTTTTTGTCGGGTCGGGTCGGGTCGGTTTGAGGGAGTTAAGATCGGTTTCAGTTCGGATTCGGTTTATATCTCTAATGTTTCGGGTCAGTTTGGCCTGGCAACCCGACCCGATGCACATCAATACTCAGTAGGTAGGGTCGTGATTTTGTACAAATAAAAGTGGGACAATAGGGGTCAACGATTTAAGGTGTTTACACACTTGTGTGGGTTTGGTTGGGTTGGGTTTGGTTTGTTTGGGTTGGGTTGAGTTTGTTTCTGCATTCAATAGGGGACGTTGAACAATAGAGGACAATAGGGTCCCCAATTCCCGAAGGTCCCCAATTTACGATCGTGTGCAAAACATACGGGAGGTCTTCCTAAAAAGTTAGGGTACAAATAAAAGAGGGACAGTAGGGAGGTCCCCGATTGCAGGCAAATACACACTTGGGTGGGTTGGGTTGGGTTGGGTTGGGTTGGGTTGGGTTGGGTTGGGTTGGGTTGGGTTGGGTTGGGTTGGGTTGGGTTGGGTTGGGATTTAGTTTCGTTTGGTGCGGTGCGGTGCGGTGCCTCATTACGATACATAACACATTTATTAACATCGAAACAGTAACACCTTTGTGCAGTCGTGTCATAAGGAACGAGGTTGTGCGGCAAGAGGAGATGTAGCGTAATGTTTCCTCCGGGCAATCATTTTTTTTTCTTTTTACATGCACGACGTTTTGAATGATGTCACAGAATAGCACTTACTCGTCTGCACACGAAAAGGGTTATACGGTATAATGACACTGTGTGATACAATATACACTTCCATTATGTGTTCACGCAGAAGTCTTAAAGTGTCTCACACTCTCTGGGAAGATTAATGCTTTATCGGTGTCTAATACCGTGCCGAAGATGGTTGTTTGAGTGTTTATACCCCTGTTGCACATGTACATTAAAAGTGTAGCATGCAGCCTTGCCTAAACTTCAGCTTTGAAAGTTCCCTTCCTGCAGGGCAAGTTAATTTGTTGAATGTATGGTCCCTAAGCGGAGACTTTTAGGGCAAGTTAATGATGTGGTATCAAATAAATTGTCAATGATCATGTGGTTGTTTGAGTGTTTATACCCCTGCTGCATGTAGCCTTCCCTAAACTTCAGCCTTGAATGTTCACCTCCCGCTGGGCAAGATTATTTTTTTATAGTCCCTTAGCGAAGACTTGTTAATGATGTCGTATCAAATAAATTGCTAATGATCATGTGGTTGTTGCAGTGTTTATAACCCTGCTGTATTCAGAATGTAGCATCATAGCATGTATAGGCCCTGAACTTCAGCCTTGATTTTGTTTACAGTATGTCATCTCTGGAATCTTTGGCATAGTGTCTGGATCTAAGAAGAATTCCGGAGGGGTAAGCAATTGATAAGGTATCTTACTTTGTAGTGTGGGTATAGGGTTTGGCTTCCTTAAAGTAAAAATCCTCAGAATGGCAAATGGCAACTAACGAGTACAATACTACAACTTTTTGCAGATATTATGGGTTAAACATTAACCTAGGACCACGTAGCGGACCTGGGACCACTTACACCCAGGGGCGGCGGGACGCTTTTCAAACGGGGTGGGGGGGGGGGAGATTCAGGGGAGGTTCAACACTAAAAGGGGGCACTTATACAGGCAAAGGGGCACCTTCCATCGGTGTGAAATGAGATCTTCCGCAATGGCGGATTCAGAACACAATTTTTTAGAGGTGGGCCAAAATTGTTGTTAGGTACCCAAAGAAGTGGGTCCACAACTTCACGGCATGGAGTTCGGGGCCCAGGGGGAAAAAAAGGATTTCAGATGCTCTGTGGTGCGATCTGAGGCAATTTTTGACCACTTGAACCAATTTTAGTGAAAAGATGTTGGTGTACGTAGTGGCTGCCTTTTTTTTTGGTTACGGCACTAAAAAAAAAAATTATGCTCGGTTTTTTTTTTGGGTGAGGGGAGGCATGGCCCCGTTGCCCCCCCCCCCCCCCCCCTTGGATCCACCCTTGGGCCTTCGGCTCACCGCACACTCTCCGTCCCAACCCCAGCAGTAACCTCTCGGGGTCCGCCCGTGAATTTGAATAGTTAAGTAGAGAGACCATTTTTTTTATCGCGAGAGGGGCACTGTTACTTTTGATGGCCAGCTAGGTGAGCATTTTATTCGCGTGAGGAGGAGTACTATTATTTTTAAAGGTCAGATTTTTGGTGAGGGGAACAATTTTAATGTTGCGAGCGGGGCACTAATAAAGTTTGCATGGGGCGGTTTTCCTTCTCGAGAAGTTATCGCGAGATGCACTATTTTTTTGATGACCAATTGTCCATCTCGAGAGGGGCACAAATTTATTATTGCGAGAGGGGTATTGGTGCTTGAGGGGCTGTTTTCAATCAGAGAGAAGACAATTTTATTTGTAGTGCAATCATAAGCTTTCATGTGTGCGTTTGAGGGGCAGTTTTGTTTTCATCTCGAGGGGGCACATTTATAACCGCGAGAGGGGCACTTTTGTTGGCCTGGGAAAATCTGTACGGCAAGTGCCCCCCCCCCCCCCCCCCACCCCGCCCAGTTCCACTGCCCCTGCTTACAGCGATGAACATAATGATTTTAAAAAAAAATAAGGAGTTGTGATTTTCTGCACAGGCTATCGGCTACATGATCACGTCCATCTTGGCTTGTCTGGCGACATTCTGCGTCATTGGTTTGGGGACTATCTTGATGTTCGACATCAATTCAGCCTGCTCTCCGCGTTACTACGACTACGGAAGTTATTACCAGGGTCCGGCGTACTTTCCAGAATCCGGCTGTAATTTGAAGGTGGGCATATAGCTTTAACAACCTTTAATGAGTTTCCCCCACTTGTTTCTGCCTTCGTCATTGAGGAGGTTTCTATCTTTTGATCTCTAAGCGAATCCTTCGTCCTAGATTTTACTCTTCCTAGTTTTTCCTCTTGAGATGCTAGATATTGATTGAGAATCAAGCTAACACTGCTTTTCATTTACAATTTCTCTTAACAACGATTTGTGATTCAATATATATGATAAAATAAAAAAAAATTGAAAATTACCTAGATGTTTACACGAGGAAAAGATACCTACCACAAATACAGTAAGGTGTAAATATGTGTTCAAGTGTGGGGTACCCTTGAAGTGTGAATTCAACTAATGCATTATCTCTTGCAATAATTCTAAGCAGGCGGCCGTCAATGGTGCTTATGCTACATTGATACTTCTCGCCTTAGCGGAGCTTGTTGTCGCCATCGTTGGTGCCAGCATGACCTGCGGTCCTCTCCGCGATGGTGGATCAACAACTCAGACAGTGGTGCGTACCGTGTTGTGACAACACCAATTTATATACTCTGTATCTGCATTGTTATACCTCTTCACGGCTTTTGTAGTAGAGTCCAGCACAGGTCCGTCAGGAAAAAAATAATAAGTCGATTCACAAGTACTTCAGGTGTTATCAATTACATATTGAAATGCTTTGTCACTAAATGCTAATTATGACTTCACTTGGGACTTGTTGACATTGGAAGAGCCATGGTGGACTTGTGATGGATGGTCTCTATAATAATACACTATGCAAACTACGAAAGGTTATCATACCAAGGCGTAATGAGGCGGAAAGCTTGCAATCCAGAGTAAAATTACTTCATTTAAAACATAGGAAGCGTAAGGTGTATACACCTTTTCATGTGTTTTTTCTGCAAAAGCACTTCAATTTAATTCTGTCGTGAATCTACTTAAGCTACGTTTCACGTTATGAACTAGCACTGAAGATTACAACCTTTTTTATATGTGAAAGAAAAAATGTTCTTTTTTTTTGTAAATTCGATATCGCTTTTCCAATTTATGTCACAGCGTTTACAACATATGGGGACAATGAAAGAAAAGGCACATGGAAATAAATTAATTCAAGAATGATTGATAAATTGCAACAAATAAATAGTTTACTCTTGATATGTGTTTTAAGAAACTCTCCAATGAAAAACGAATATTCTTGGTATTAACAGATCCACTACCAAGCTCGACCACGCGTGGTAAGTTGCCACACAGCCCCAGGGTACGGCCTTCTGCAACATACCTGCTGGCCAGCCACAAGTTGGTAAGGGATGTCATTTGATATATTTTAAGTATAGTAATAATGATCAGATATCAAAGTGAGAGGCTTGTGGTCTCTCCCATGTAGCCTTTTTGTTTCGTTTTAATTTTGCTTTGAATATTTCAAAATTACTCTATAGTAACAATGGCCAGATATCAAATTGTGAGGCTTGTGGGCTCTCCATATACAAACTTTTGCTTAGTTGTTAGTTCTTAGTTTTCAAAAATCTTCATAGTGTCCATACCGATTACTTTTTTGGCTGATGTGTAAGTGTTCATAGAAAGTTTAACAACCTGCTCCGGTCGTCTCATCCTTAAAACCTCATTCATTTATTTCCCCCATTTTTCTTCTTTTAATGCAACCTACCCAGCCCAGCAGGGGCAGTATCCGCAGGCTCAAGCGCCCCCAACCGGTGAGCAACAGTACCATAAACTCATGAAATAGATCATCGATGACCTCTGACCCAACGGAAGTATGACAACGGAAGTATGACTTTGTAATGAACAAGATTTAAGTTTGGCTTTTACATTGTTATGAGCCTGTACATTTAGCTATGGACTTTTATACGTCATGGAATGGACTAAGAAGTATTGCATTAGGTTGCCCTGGCTGTTCTTGCACATTCAGTTTTATAGAAGAACCTGCATGTTTGTTTTATTAATACATTAGCAAAAACAAGTACATGAAGAGTACATGTTCTCAGATAATTAAGTGCTTCATTAAAAAAAGAAATGGCCCGCACATACCAGGAAGCCTACATCTTGATTTTTTTGGCATTCTTTCGGTAACAATTCCTACAAAATTGTTACTGGATGTCTACTTCTCAAATTTTGGGTATGTTGCCAGTAAAATTGTCCAAAACAATTATGCATTTTCCAGTCAACTGGAAAATAAGTCACACAGAGAAAAACTCGGCAAAGAAATTGTAGCATATTTTATATCGCATTTGCTACGCGACTTTTGGGTCTATGGACCTCAAACTTGCTGAAAGTTGACGCCTGACGATCCAGCTCGCCATCCATTTAAACGTTTCTAGACATTTGTACTGACAAGCTACCCAAAATTCGAGATGTAGCCCGGAGCTTAAAGGGGTCTATATATGAATACAATTACTAGTTACTAATCATGATGCACTACAGGCATTCAAATATGTTAGGGCCGTTGCCTAATGATGCGATAAACATTGGGTGTGCAAATTAAAATAAAATAAAAGGAAAAAAAAATATCTCTACACCTCTTGAATTGGCGAGTTGTTGCCGGCTCAAGGGGAAGGGCCGAGCGTGTTTAAGCACCCCTCCCACTCCATGATCTTAATGGACATGCCCCTATAACCTGGTACCTAGTCTGCAAGAAGTTTGGTTCCAGGATGCTGACTTGAAAACTTAATGTACTTGTTGTAAGAAAATAAGTAATAAGAAAACAATATATTACCATTAATTCTGTTACGGTTATCTTACGTTTAATCTAATTTAGTTTTAGAACGCGTTACGTGCTATAATCTTGTGTTCGTTTTTCATCTTGTTCGTTTAGATTTTAGGTCTACTCATTATTTAGGTCCACTCATTATAAGTGATTACTCAGATTTGTCTACTGTAAACAGTGCATGTATAATCAGCTAAGAAAATATAATTATGCTATCATGTATCCATGAGAAATAAGCCTCTGTTCTGATGACGTCACAATTTGTTTACATGTACGCTTTTTCGATACAAAAAATGAAAATTTAAAATACAAAAAATGTCGCCCCCTCCAGGCTTCCAAAAGAAAGCGCAAAGTGTGATGCCATCAGTACAGAGGTTTATTGACCATATCTTCAAAGAAACAGCTATTACGATTTGTATGTTTGTGCAAAAAACTGTTTTCCCCCGTAATTTCTGACTTTGCGTTTGTTTTTAGATTTTTCGACGGCCTAATTGTCTGGTAAAGTGTCAGCAAACACTGAGAACTGCTTTATATAAATAAAAAATAATCTACTCAAAACTGTTGGTCCTATATATATTGTATCCCTCGGATGTTGTGCCCCATGACACAACATAATATTGGAATTTCTTTAAAATGTGTAGATTGGTATTGACATGAAAGAAAAACGTGATGGCATCACTAAATTTGCTAGACATTTATTCAACGTTGTTCATTAATACACACAATTAATGTTATAATTACATGTATTATAATTGGATATAAATTGAATTCAAACCAACATTTATCATAAATCAACAACATACATACTGGAACAACGTTAGGTATAGGGTGAAGCATGGCTTTTGTACCCCAACCTGTGGACAAATACCTACAATTACCATACCAGTTACGAATAGCAGGAACATAACAAAACAAACAGGAGTAAAAATAATTATTCATCAGACATTATAAGAGTTAAGCAATTGAAATTTAATTTTTTTGATGAATGTAGATAAAGTTAACGATAATTTAACTGAATCACTCAGCCTGTTCCAAAGGTCAATGCCCCGGTGGACAAGGCCGTTCTTTATTTGAAAGTGCTGATATCAAATTTCATCTCTGGGATGCCTTCAATATAACAGCGGCCTTAAGTCTTATAAACGAGACAGGATTTCAGTCTTGTTAAAATAAAATCGTTTGGAATAGACACATAAACTAAATTGCAGTCAAAGCAAACAGAACCCTCGGTCTCCTCAAAAGAACATTATCCAGCTGTAATAAACACACCAAAGAAATAGCATGTAAAAGCACTTGTTCGACTACTACTGGAATATTGTCAAGTCATATTGGACCTCCACCAATTGAACACCATCAGCGTGCTTTAAAAAAGACGCAACAGAGCTCGACTATGCACAATCTACAAAGAAATTCACGGTATAATTCCAAGTGATATCTCCCACCTGCAAATTCATCTACCCAGTGACCAGCTAATCAACAGACGTACTACAAGACCAACCAATAACGCTTTAAATCTTCAACGACTCCAGTCAAACAAAAACAACTACCTCCACTCGCTATACCCATGGACAATCCCCGAATGGAACCTCCTACCTGACTCTACTAAAAACCACAACCCACACTTAATGCCTTCAAAACCCAACTAGACCAGATTAATATCAGCCAACTTCCACACATGCGCACTTCAAAATTTAGTTATCAACCAGCACCATGACAGCGTTACCTGCACGTGATAGCCCCACCATAGGCGATTGTGCATTAGCTTACAGAAAGATACAGAATGTATCCACTGCGTGCTGAAATAATTAGAGGTTTCAACACAGAACCCTTTCTGTATCACTCACCCGTACCATTGCCATAGCTGACAGTGGGAAGGAGGATGGAACGCTGCTATGCCACTGAGCAAATGCTATATTTGGAATATGACGTAATGGCGCTCATTAATAATTATTGCCTGACAAACGCAGTCGGTATGCGCCCTTTGTACAGTACGCCGTGCCAGGCAGTGAGGACGTTTGAGGAAACAGGAACACTCCAGCGTAAAGGTAAAACGATCGCGTTTGTTTTCACTTTGTTTTTCCACTAAACTATACCTCGGAGACAGAAGGAAAACAGGTCTTTATTCGCGTCTTCCGAGAGACACAGTTTTTTTCCAGTAGATAGGCCTACTTCTATGCGAACTGGAACATATTGATGCCGAAAGTGTTTTACTCCGACTCTTTTGACCCATTCGAATGTTTGAAATAATAGCAAATACTGCCGAATGAGACAGACCTTCTGACCTACAGACTGACCGACTGATTGATTGATCGATTGATTGATTGATTGAATTACAGAGAATCCAGAGATACTTTCTGTCACGATGATGACCCCTACCAACGCCCCACCTGCCTACGTGGCTGCGCCTCAGCAAGTGGTAAGTCAGTCAACTCTCCCGGAATGACCATTTTGTTCATAGAAAAGGAACGTTCAACGTGGTGAAAAGTAAATGAAAATATATTGTGTACTGCGTAAATATCAGTTCTATCCGTTATTACCAGGTTATTACTGTTAACCATCATTACTTTGAAAAAAAATATAGTCGTTTTGATATCAGGCCGTAAATCGTTTGAGTTGGGGAAAAGCCATTCTGTTGTTAACCGAGATTTCGTAAGACGTTGCCATATATTGCCTGCCTGGTACCATTCAGTACAGGCAAACTGTACACGACTGATCTTCATACATGACTACCCACACACAAATAAAGTTCACGTTTGGTATTTGCAATGGCATGTACATGTATGTAGTGCGTTCATTCATATGATAATTTTTTCTCAGCATAAGAAAAATGAAATTCTGTCAACCTCCCTGATAATATGTCGTGCTAGTATAGTGTACTGTTTGGTTTACGATTCGTCAATGAAATATGCTGTTTTGGCATCGAGTTTGTTAAAAATAAAAACAATTAGAGATTTACGATTATTGGGTTACAAAGGGAACTTGATTAGGCAGACTAAGTTGTTAAGAGTCATTTCGTGTAAATACTTCATATAAGTGTCCACGTTCAAAAAATTCCCAAAATGCCCGCTGCCATGGTTACGGGCCATTATGTGTTTTGGCCATTTTTGGGCAATTTTGAGGCAACAAAAATTCATTTTTTGCGTTATTTTCAAAGGTCATCAAGCCAAACTGCGAAGTAATGTCACAAAAGTAACTATATCAGGACAAAGTATCATCCTTACCCTTACAAGAAAAAAATAAAAACACTTCTGAAAAATCTCCTTTATATTATTTTTAGGCCCTATAATACAGCATGTTTTTACAACTAGCAAAATTGCATTTTTTACCCCATTTTTATCCCTCCAAAATGGCACTTGCCAGGGCACTCAGAATAATTTCCCTTCGGCTATGGTTAGTTCAGACATTGGTCTTTTCATATCTGGTGAGAACATTTTGGGTTATTGTATAGCCTTTGTGCAGTAGCGCTCCAAAAATTGTAAATTTCACAAAAACCTTAAAAAGTGTATTTTCAGTGTTTTCCTTTGTTTTGAGTAATAACTTGTATTTGTAATTGGTATTGTTCATGAATCTAGCACATTTCCACAACCAGAATCAGATTTTGTATCATTTTTAGACCAGTGGATGAATAGTAAGTCGCGTACTCCCTTCCCCCCCCCCCACATCTGGCTATAGGCCCCGCCAGCTCCCCCTGTGCCACCGAAGTTTGAACTTGTATGTTGCATAACGAAACAAATGTAAATAAATAATATGCAAGTGAACACTTTAGAAATAACATAGACTTCCTTTTCACAGCCTCCCCTTCCCCAACCCCGGGGGCATTGCTTGGGGTTCACCGTTGAGGGTGGGGTGTGACCACCCACCAATTTCTTGGCATTGTTGGTAAAATCATTGTCACATGGGCAAAACGCATGTGTTTGCAAGCCGCAATGAATAATAATGGCCATATCCATTGTCCTCTGATTTAAGTGCACTTATATTCAAATGATGTCCAGTCCTCCCCTCCCAGCTAGGCCTCGCCTCTTCCCTTGGCACCAAATTCTGATTTTGATATCTGCATGTATTTGCCTAAATTAAATTGTAAATACTAGATATCAATTTGCAAGTGAACCTTTTACAATCTACACCAACAGCCGCTTCACAGCTAGCCCCTTCCCCTGCCACCCCCACTCCCAAAGCTCAAAAGAGAACCACGCCCTCCCCCAACAAGTCAACAAGTACAATTTTGTTGAGATTACATACATGCATATGGCCTTGGGGAAAGTCTGAATTATGTAAGGTGGCTTTTTTTACAACACGGGGCAGCTTTTTCAGGTGAGATAATTTGCTGATATTCAGCAAAACTTGACCGCACAAGGTGATATTTTGTGAGCTACTTGCTGAGCAAACCAGGTCTCAGGGGGCTTAGGGGGGGGGCTACCCCAAAATTTTTCAAAGCCCCCCAAATAAAAAAAAAAAAAAAAAAAAAAAGAAATGCATTAAAAGAAGGATTGATTGTGACATGGGAACAGTCACCCCCTAAAGAAATAGTCGTGACAAGGTGCATTAGTTAATATAGTGTGAATGATTTTTTTTTTTATATTGCCCCCATTGAAAAAAATGCATGAGGCCCCCCCCATCTATTGATTTTCGGAGGCCTAAGTGTCTGGAAAAAAATAACCGGTCTACATTTCAGCACGCCTCCCTAAAAAAAATTCTTGATCCACCGTGCTAGCCCCCCAAAAATATTGGTTCTAGAACCGCGCCTGGAGCAAACGGCCTCGAATGACTTTTGGCACTGCACGTAGCTTCCGTGTGTGGTGGGCTTACAGAATGGCGTGGTACTATCAAACTATTTGTGCTCATTGTTAAATGAACCTAGCTCTCTCCCACTTTACCATTCTCCCATAAAATAACCGAATGTTTTACTAGTATTATCATTGTCGCTCAGCCCAACCAGCCTCTGTTTCATTCCCAAGGTGACAGTTCAACCCGCTCCACAGCGTCGAAGTGGTAACTGGACGGGTATTCAATGGACAGGAATATTTCAAGTTGGTTTGGGTTCATTGACCGCCATTCTTGGAATTGTAACTCTGACAGTATTTAAACGTCCGTTGAATGTCGATGATATCGGGTCCCCAATTTGGTGTGGCATCTGCGTAAGTATATGAAACACACTCTTTCCATACCTGTCTTGTTAACAGACAGTGCTGATTGATATTTTGTTGGTCTGTAATTTTTATTTTATTTGTATGTTTATGTTGTGTTATGTTGTGTTGGATGGGCTGGGTTGCATGAGCTGTGCTGTGCTGTGCTGTGCTGTGCTGTGCTTGGCTGGGCTCTGCTGTGCTGGACTGGCTGGCTGGCTGGGCTGGACTGGGCTAGGCAGGGCTAGTCTGGGCTTGGCTTGGCTGCGCTGGGCTGGGCTGGGTTTGTTTTTGGATTCAATAGGGGATGTTGAACAATGGAGGATAATAAGATCCACAATTACCGAAGGTCCAACATTGACGATTGTGTATAAAACATACGCGGGAGGTCTTCCTAAAAGATAAAGTACAAATGAAAGTTGGGTCCACGATTGAAGGTGTTTACAAACTTGTGTGGGTTGGGTTGGGTTGGGTTGATCTGATACACCGTACCCTCTGGAGACGTGTGTACAATAGGGAACAAAAGATTTTATTCGTCTCCACAGGGCAATTTTTGTAGATGAATACGTCTCCACAAGGTTTTCACGAATGTATGGATTTTACTCAAAAACTAGGAATTTCGAAGCTATGTTGCTAGTCGCAAATAGAAGAGTTTTAGGAAAGGGATATTAAGTCCAAATTTCAGCCAAGGAAATTAATTCTGGTTTAAGAGCATTTTAAACTACACTTTCAAAGTTGAAAACTTTAGTACACGAGAACAAAAGAATGTCTCCACAAGGATACAAATTCCAGTATGGTTGGGTTGTGTTGTGTTGGGATTTTGTTTCGTTTGGTGCGGTGCGGTGTCTCATTAGGTGTCTACACAGAAATCTGAACTTGTCTTACACTATCTGGGCAGATTAATGCTACAGTGTTGTCCAATACCCTGCCAATGATCATGAGTATGTAAACACACGCAATCGTGGACCTAGGACAAAATGGTTAGGCAGAAGCAATACGTCCACGATTGACCGATAGTCCGCGATTGAAATTCGTGCACGAAACCAATGAGAGCATGCTGCTAAAACGGTACAAAGGAGTGAGCAAAGATGTGTGTGGTTGTTTGAGTGTTGTATACCCCTGCTGCAAATGTACATTCAAAATGTAGCATGTAGCCTTTATCTAAACTCCAGCATTGAATGTTCCCTTCCTGCCAGGCAAATATATATGTTTTATGTTCTCTTAGCGAAGACTCTTAAGGGCAAGTTAATGATGTGGTATCAAATAAATTACCGATGATACTTTTTTCGAGTGGTTATACCTTTGCTGCATTAATTTTGTGCATTCAAAATGTAGCATAATTGCATGAATAGGCCCTGCCTGAACTTCAGCCTTGAATGTTTTTACAGTTCTACGTCTTCGCTGGAATCTTTGGCATAGTTTCTGGATCTAAGAAGAATTCCGAAGTGGTAAGCTATTGTTAGTAGTTTCTTACTTCGCAGTGTGGGTATAGGGTTTCGCTTCCTTAAAGTGGAAATTCTCAGAATGGCAAATGACAACTAACGAGTACAATCCTACAACAATTTCTTGCATACATTATTGGTGAAACATTAACCTTTGACCACGTTGCGGACCTGGGACCACTTACAATAATGAACAAAACGATTTTAGAAAGACTATTCTAAGGATTTCATTTTCTGCACAGGCTGTAGGCTACATGGTCATGTCCATCTTGGCTTGTTTGGCTGCGTGCGGCGTCATTGGTGTTGGGGTTATCTTTATAGCCGTCATCAATTCAGTCTGCACTTTCAACGGTCCGCGTTACTACGACTACGGAAGTTATCACCACTACTACTATCCAGATATACCAGATGGCTGTTATTTGAAGGTTGGCATAGCTTTAATAACCTTTAATGAGTTTTCTCTATTGTTTCTGCCTTCGTCATTTATGGAATTTCTATCTTTTTATCTCTAAGCAAATCCTTCTTCTTAGGTTCACTCTTGAGATGCTAGATTAATAAATTGAGAATGTTGCTTACACCGCTTTCTCTAACCAGCGTTTTGTGATGCAAAAAAGTGAAAATTACCTAGATGTTTACATGAGGGAAAGATACGTACCACAAAATAGTTAGGTTTAAATATGAGGGATGCCCTTGAAGTGTGAAGGTCACCAATACATTATCTATTGCAATGATTCTCATACAGGATGCCGTCTATGGTGTTTATGGTACACTGATACTTCTCGCCTTAGCGGAGCTTGTTGTCGCCATCGTTGGTGCCAGCTTGACCTGCGGTCCCCTCTGCAGTGGTGGATCAGCAACTCAGACTGTGGTACGTACCGTGTTGTGACAACACCAAATAATATTCTGTGTTTCTGCATTGTTATATATCTTTACCGCTTTTTGTAGTAGAGTCCAGCACAGGTCCGTCATGAAAGAATGATAAGTCGATTCACAAGTACATGAGGTGAACTCAAATACAAATTGAAATGCCTTTGTCATAAAATGCTAATTGTGACTTCATTTGGGACTTGTTGCCTTGTGATTACATTTGGAGATCCATGGTGGACATTGGCGTCGCGAGTGGAGACAAGGGGGAACTTAATTTCCCCTCTGGAAGAGCACCGTAAAAAGGAGAGAAAAAAGGGGGAAATAAGAAACGTGGCGCGAAGTCATATTGAAATTAATTTAATGGGAGGGGGGAATGTCCAGGCCCCCCTCGAAAAATGATAAATCGAGAATACGCTTGAAAAGTACTGGGATTTCGGGGGGAAATGTGCTTTGCCCCCCTTTACAAAAATTCCTGGCGACGTCCTTGATTGTGGACTTGTGGTGGTCTCTAATAATACACTATGCAAACTACGAGATGTTATCAGACCATGGCGTTTGTGAGGATTTGGACACAAGCTCTAGCGGATAGGGACAATGGTACCCTACAAGTCGGTCTTTAAAAATCTCAGCACCCCATATGTAAACGCTATGGAGTTTAAGATTTCAATAGGAACAAAGGAGAATAAAAGAAGGGAACTCAAGTGGACAATAGTGGTACCCCACAACTACCCAAAAACACAGTTGTGTGTGTACGTACACCCTACACAAACATCCGTAAGCAGCCGTACACACATAATGGCTGTTTACGGATGTGTTGTGGGGGGATGTGCACAGTCGTGCAGACAAAGTACAAGCAACGGTCGATGAGGCTAACTGTAGCACAGTGCGCACGACGCGTGGCGGCGGTGTGCCAAGTATATTACAAGGGTACCGGACAAATAAGCCTACGCTGTGCGGTAGGAACAAGCTCGTGTGGGGAAGAGCCTTGGTCAAAGCTAGGACAAAGAAAGAAAATGTCATATGGACATTCATTAATTCAAGAATTGATCAATTGAAACAAGTTCACTCTTCTGATATGTATTTTAAGAGACTCTCCGCTGACAAACGAATTTCTTGGTATTAACAGATCCACTACCAAGCTCGACCACGCGTGGTAGTTGCCACACAGCCCCTGGGTACGGCCTTCTACAACATACCCGCTGGCCAGCCACAAGTTGGTAAGGGATGTAATTTTATATATTTTAAGTACAATAGTAATAATGATCAGATGTCAAAGTGAGAAGCTATTTAGGTTCGTTTTCTTTTGAATATTTCAAAACTACTCTATGGTAACAATGGCCAGATATCAAACGGTGAGGCTTGTGGGCTCTCCATATGCAATCTTGTGCTTAGTTGTTAGTTGTTAGTTTTTAAAATTGTCATAGTGTCTATACCAATTGCTTTTTTTGGCTGATGTGTACATGTTCATAGAAAGTATAACAGCCTGCTCTGCTCGTCTCATCCTGAAAACCTCATCCATTTCCCTCATTTTTACTCTTTTAATGTAGTCAGCCCAGCCCAGCAGGGGCAGTATCCGCAGGCTCAAGCGCCCCCAACTGGTGAGCAACAGTACCAGGAACTCATGAAATAGATCATCGATGACCTTTGACCCAACAGAAGTATGACATTGGGACTTTGTGACGAACAAGATTTAAGTTTGGCTTTTACGTTGTTATGTGGCTGTACATTTAGCTATTGGCATTTATACATCAAGGACTGGATTAAAAGGGATTGCATTTAGGTTGCCCTGACTGCTCTTGCACATTCAGTTTAATAGAAGAACCTGCATATGTTTGTTTTATTAATACATCAGCAAAAAATAGTACATGTAGGGTGTCAGGGTCACGCACTTTTTTACCTCACTTTTTCCGATTTTGTTAAAAATTTTTTGAAAAAATTGGTCTTGATGAGAATGAATGCAATGAGCAATTTAGCCCGATCCGACCTACCACCTGGGCAGAAACCACAAAAAAAAAAACAAAAATTTTTAATTATACCATTTTTTTTTTACCTTTAAATCAAAAAAATGAAAATTTTTTCATCGAATATATATGCGAATTTGGTATCAAAATAATAAATTGCATGCTCAAAGCACTCTTTTGCTCAAAATTAAATTTTGTGAAAAGGAGGTCACGTGTGACCTTTAATATGTTATATGTTATTTTGACCTTTATGTAATAAAATGTCATTCCGAAAAAAATCGAACGAAAAAAAAAACTCGATAGAGCATGTCTCTCCTCTATCAGAATCTACTAAAAATCAATGGGGTCTTCAAAATTTTTCAACTTTATGACTTTTTTTTACAGTTGTGGGTTACAAAAAAATGATCAAATTATAGAACTTTACAGAAGAAATCCACCCACACAACTTTCTATTCTGTTTCTAAAGCTACTTAAAATAATCTTGGTTTGGGAATTTCTCATGTTTAGGGCTGATGAGGTCTAACCAGACACATAATATAAATTATCAGCAGTGGCGCACCCTGGAATGACCCATGTAGAGTACATGTACTCAGATAATTAAAGTGCTTAATATGCTGCTTCAATAAAAAAAAAAAATGGCCCGCGCTTACCAGGAGGCCTACATTTTGGTATTCTTTCGGTAACAATTCCTGGAAAAATGTTAATGGGGGTCTACTTCTCAAATTGCGGGTATGTTGCCAGTAAAATTGTCCAAGACAATTATGCATTTTCCAGTCAACTGGAAAAGAAAACACACAGAGAAAAAATCGGCAAACAAATTGTAGCATATTTTGTATCGCATTTTCTCCTCGACTTTTGGGTCTATGGACCTCAAACTTGCTGATCCAGCTCGCCATCCATTTAAACGTTTCTAGACATTTGTACTGACAAGCTACCCAAAATTCGAGATGTAGCCCGGAGCTTAAAGGGGTCTATATATGAATACAATTACTAGTTACTAATCATTCTAATATGTTGGGGCCGTTGCATAATGATGCGATAAACATTCGGTGTGCAAATTTAAAAAAACAAAAATGGAAAAAAAATGTCTCTACACCTCTTGAATTGGCGAGTTGTTGCCGGCCCAAGGGGAAGGGCCGAGCGTGTTTAAGCACCCTCCCTCCCCATGATCTTAATGGACATGCCCCTATAACCTGGTACCTAGTCTGCAAGAAGTTTGGTTCCAGGATGCTGACTTGAAAACTTAATGTACTTGTTATAAGAAAAATAAGTAATAAGAAAAGAAACATATTACCATTAATTTTGTTGCGGTTATCGTACGTTTAATCTAATTTAGTTTTAGAACGCGTTATGCGCTATAATCTTGTGTTCGTTTTTCATCTTGTTCGTTTAGATTTTAGGTCTACTCATTATTTGTAGATTCAAAGACGAAAGCGATTACTCAGATTTGTCTACTGTAAACAGTACATGTATAATCAGCTAAGAAAATATAATTATGCTATCATGTATCCATGAGAAATAAGCCTCTGTTCTGATGACGTCACAATTTGTTTACATGTACGCTTTTCGATAGGGCTACAAAAAATGTCGTCCCCACCAGGCTCCCAAAAGAAAGCACAAAGTGTGATGCCATCAGTACAGAGGTTTATTGACCATATCTTCAAAGAAACAGCTATTACGATTTGTATGTTAATCGTCACCGTTTTCACGAAGAAAACGGTGACGGTTTATGTTTTCCCTCGTAATATCTGACTTTGCGTTTGTTTTTAGTTGTTTTCGACGGCCTAATATTATTGTCTGGTAAAGTGTCAGCAAAAACTGAGAACTGCTTTATATAAATAAAAAATAATCTACTCAAAACTGTTGGTCCTATATATATTGTATCCCTCGGATGTTGTGCCCCATGACACAACATAATATTGGCATTTCTTTAAAATGTGTAGATTGGTATTGACATGTTAGAAAAACGTGATGGCATCACTAAATCTCTTGTTCTTTATTTGAAAGTGCTGATATCAAATTTCATCTCTGGGATGCCTTCAATATAACAGCGGCCTTAAGTCTTATAAACGAGACAGGATTTCAGTCTTGTTAAGTTTAACTCGTTTGGAATAGACACATAAACTAAATTGCAGTCAAAGCAAACAGAACCCTCGGTCTACTCAAAAGAACATTATCCAGCTGTGATAAACACACCAAAGAAATAGCATAGCACTTGTTCGACTGCTGGAATATTTTCAAGTCATATGGGAACCCCACCAATTGAACACCATCAGCGTGCTTGAAAAAAAGACGCAACAGAGCTCGACTATGCACAATCTACAAAGAAATTCACGGTATAATTCCAAGTGATATCTCCCACCTGCAAATTCATCTACCCAGTGACCAGCTAATCACCAGACGTACTACAAGACAAACCAATAACGCTTTAAATCTTCAACGCATACAGTCAAACAAAAACAACTACCTCCACTCGCTATACCCATGGACAATCCCTGAGTGGAACCTCCTACCTGACGCTACTATAAACCACAACCCACACTTAATGCCTTCAAAACCCAACTAGACCAGATTAATATCAGCCAACTTTCCACCCATGCGCACTTCAAAATTTAGTAATCAACCAGCACCATGACAGCGTTACCTGCACTTGATAGCCCCACCATAGGCGATTGTGCAGTAGCAATACAGATAGATACAGAATCTATCAAATGAGAGCTTAAAAAAAGGTTTCAACGCAGAACCCTTTTTGTATCACTCACCCGTACCATTGCCATAGCTGACTGTGGGAAGGAGGATGGGATGCTGCTATGCCACTGAGCAAATGCTTTATTTAGAATATGACGTATGGTGCGCAATAATATTGTCTGACAAACCCAGTCGGTATGCGCTGTGTTCAGTACGCCGTGCCAGGCAGTGACGACGGTTGAGGAAACAGGAACACTCCAGCGTAAAGGTAAAACGATCGCGTTTGTTTTCACTTTGTTTCGCCACTAAATTATACCTCGGAGACGGAAGGAAAGCAGGTCTTTATACGCGCCTGCCGAGAGAGACACGTTTCTACGTTTCAAGTAGATAGACCTACTTCTTTACCATTCAAATATGCGAATTGGAACATATAAATACCGAATCAAGAAGTGTATTACTTCGACTCTTTTTAACGATTCAAATGTTTGAAACATTAGCAAATATTGACGAGTGGGACAGACTGATTGATTGAATAATTTATTGATTGATTTACAGAGACTCCAGAGATACTTTCTGTCACGATGATGACCGCTACTAACGCCCCACCTACCTACATGGCTGCACCTCAACCCTTTGGCCAGCAACAAACGGTAAGTCAGTCAACAACCCCGGAATGCCTTCTTTTTATTTACAGAAAAGGAACGTTCACTACGGTGAAAAGTTAATGAAAATATATTTTGGAATGAGTAAATATCAGTTTCTATCCGGTATTATCAGTTTATTGCTGTTAACCATCATCGCTTCGAAGTAATAGTTGTTTTATATCAGTCGGTAAATCGTTTGAGTTTGGGAACCGCCATTCTGTCCGATATTTCGTAAGTCGTTCCCATATATATTGCCTGCCTAGTACCATTCAGTACAGGCAAACTGTACACGAGTGGTCTTCATACATGACTGCACACGCACAAATAAAGTTTACGTGTGGTATTTGCAATGTCATGTACATGCCCGTAGTGCGTTTATTCATATGGTAATTTTTCTCGGCATGAAAAAAAAAAAATTCTGTCTACCTCAAAGATATGCATGTCGAGCGAGTGTGTTGTTGTGTTTACGATTCGTCAATTACATGTACCTGTATGAAATTTGCCGTTTCGGTGTCGAGTTTGTTAAAAATTAAAAACAAAACAATTAGAGATTTGTGACAATTGAGTTACAAACGGAACTCGGACATTGCCCGTTTAAGTTGTTAAAATGCTTATGTCAGAACAGAAAAAAAGGAGTTTGTTTTAAAAATGAACACAGGCCTACCACAAACTCATTTAAACTCTTAGCCCGGGAGCTAGGCAGAGTTTAATTAACAATTTGAGCACAAGAGGTATGAAAGCACCACACCATTATCATTCTAGAATTTTCAAACGTCCTATTTCCGCCCAATGTTTGGCTACATTTGTCAAGAGGCGGTGTATAGGAGTGGTTTGATCCAATTGTGACAAATATCATCGTGCATTTTCGTGGTAAAACCATGAAAGTTGGCAGCCTGGTTGAACTTGAAAAGGGCTGAAAATATTTTTACGAGATGGATCCACTTTGGAATTTTCACACTGCAAAGGGCGGAGCTTTATTTTAAAAGGGGTGCATAAAATCCAGAAAAACTGTGGGCCCTATTTGTATCTTTCGTTATTCCGTATAAATTGAAACGAAGAGCACGGCCTAGTAACGAAATAGTACGACATGGTAAGAGCATTGAAAAGAAGATTATAAACGCCCACCCAACCATCATTTAAAAAAACGGGAGATTTTTGTCTTTCCTGCACCAACCATGCAAAAACGAATTTTGGGGGTTAGTTAAAATTAGTTAAAATTTTACCCTGGTCCCCTGACCCCCATCCAACCGAGGACACCTTATCCCACCGCACACGATAGGTACGTGCTGAGCAAAAAGTCATTTGGGGCAGTTTGCTCAGTACGCACGGTAGCTGACAAAATATCACTAAATTAAGGTCTAGTTGAAAGAAAACGAACATAATGTCTTACCGTTCCCGAGAAAAGACGCCGGTTGTTTCAATCGGACGCAACGGAGTACGTATATGTATTTCCTGTTGTCTTCATTCCATGTACGATGCACGCTATTTGTGTTTCTCATAAATTACGCATACCAAAAATACAGAATTGTGTTTCTTACACGTCCGCAGAATGCGACCACTGTGCGGTTTGAAGCGCAACTAGCGCTGAATAGCTCGATTATTTCGGA
>CM057147.1:20837399-20867829 GCA_029964075.1 Patiria pectinifera | reverse complement strand
ACGTACGCGTGCGTGTATCTGTTTCGATGTTCGACTCCTCACCATGGGATGCGTGTGCGTTCTCCGCGAAACTTTGGCTGCGCGAAGACGCAGACAACGCTGATTGCGTGTTAGGAATAATATCAAAATAATCTGCGCGCGTTTTTAAAGCTATAGTCCATCATTTGTAATTAGTGCATTTTGTTGGTTTGAAGCAACAAAAGTGATCAAAATCTACTAAAAGATACTGAACAATTTACTTGATGAAGTTTTAGCTCAGCTTCAGCTTCATATTCCGAGAAAAACAGCATTCTAGGATCTCAATTTAAAATCAAAAGTTGCTAAATCATGTTTCGAATTGTTTTGAATTGCAGCTTTACGCAATGTTGCGCACTGATCCAAGGAAATTATAGCAACCGCGCGCGCCTGTGCGTCGTTCCAATGCTTGTGCGCGCTGCGCCGTATAACAAAACGTTGATTTCTTCAAAATGAGAGCTTTCAACCAGTATGTTTTTCAACAATAATTACGCCGGTTACTTTTTTGGATAGCTGCAAATGATGGACTCGGGCTTTAAGAACAAAAACGTTCATTACCTGAAATACTGTGATATGATTGGCTTCTACCGAAATCGGTAGACGCCAATCACATCGAGAAATAGTTTCCATAGACTGTGTACAAACAATAGATAAAGAGTAAAAAGACTCAACCTCGTGCCCCGTGGGTATGATCTTACAACGCCATGTTGTTTCCCATCATACCTTGCGCGATCGTAACCCCTGGAATTGTGTAATTTAAATGTGCAAAAATACGGCACATTATAATTAGGGCTGCAATTTATCCATTTTAGAGGCCGACGCCATCTTTAAAATGTTAAAAGTTGTGATTTTGAAGAATCAATCCTTTCAAACACAACGTTTGGACGTTGTGTTAATTAGTAAAAATTTGTATTAAATGTACGTACCCCTTTCGTGTATTTACAACCACAGATACAGGGTTTTCTCAGCGAAAAACGCAGCTGACATAATCCATATCGTACAGGCATCGCGAATTTTGAATCATAATTTTTTCGTACGTGACGTTACGTGCAAAGCTAAGCACGCGAGCGAGAGCGCATTATGAGCACGCCCGGCGTGCAATCTTCGAAATGCCCGCGCATTACGCCGTGAATAGCCATTCAGCGTCATTTATGTCATCATCACAGCCAGGGGTTAGTCAGCCTCGACTCCACGGGCGCGTGCTCGTTCCTTACACCAACGCGCAAGGCATGATGGGAAACAACATGGCGCTGCATAATCGTACCCACTGGGCACGAGGTTGGGGGTTAGTGTAAGGAACGAGCACGCGCCCCTGGAGTCGAGGCTGAAAAAGACTAGATCGACAGTGCGTACGGACGCGCGTTCTGCCATGGGCGGCGCCATTTTGTAGTGCGTGGGCAAAAACGGTGTTACGCGCACCTTTATTTCCGTAGGTTTGTATGGAAAGGAATATTTTTATGTCCGTAAAAGTAATATTTTTGACCTGTAGTAGTTATTTCCTCAGCAAAGTTCAAAATGGGTTACCAAGCTACATGTTCATTTCAAAGTTTGGTCCATTTTATTCCTCGGATTTATTTTCCGTTTTAAAATGCTGGTGCGCGTTGCTTAAGAAAACCTTGCATCCAGCTCTTTGAGTGCAGCCTCGACTCCATGGGCGCGTGCGCGTTCCTTACACTAACCCCTGGCCGTGATGATGACGTAAATGACGCTGATTGGCTATTCACAGCGTACTGCTGAGGAGATGATTCAATATCCCTCCCCCCCGGCAATAAAAGTGTGTGTGGAGGATTATACCCCCATCCTCCAGGGATTTAGCTCCTGCCTGCCTGTTTCCCTGGCAAAGCTTGCCCGAAAATAAGTTCGAGGCAAAAATAATTTAGTTAAAACATATATGTGTATTTTTTCTGATGCACGCAGGAACTGGAATCCTAATCAACCAAGTAATGGAGGGGCGTATGGCGATGAAGACTGCACGCAAATGATCCTGAGTTCAAAAAAATGGAATGACGTTTACTGTCACAATACATTGGGGATTCTACACTTCGTGTGCCAGCTAGAATACGGTACGTCCGAAGGAGAAATAAACAAACAAAAACATTGCAACCAAAATTAATGTTACCGGTAGCAAGTCTCCAAGCTTGAACTGATCCAGTATGTCAAATGCAATGTATCCACCACTTAGGTAAGACTGAAAGCTGTGTCACCAAAGTAGTAAGAACCATTTGGTACGCATACGGGATAGCCTACGTGTAAGTTAATGTACATCTCACATTAAAATATTGAAATGTATAATGCAAGTGTGGTGAAATCTGTAATGTAAGTGTTGTCACGGCGCATGTGTATTCTGAGCAGAACGAGTAATGGGGAGGATTTGAACACGGGCCTGCTTATTTTGCAATATCATTAGCGCCTCAGATATTGCAAAATGCATGTCCCATGTTGAATCCTGCCCATCACTCGTTGTGCTCGTTCAAATTCGCGTCATTGTCGGCAAATAATGTCACTGTATGGATTGTGATAATGCCATTGTCCTATAGTCCCATATGTAGACAGCGTCTCCATAATGAAATCCAGTTTCAAGTTTCATTTAATAAAAGGAAAGATTTGGTTTTGAACTTGTTTTTCCCCATCTTATATATATTAATGTTGATGAAGGTGGATAATGATTACCATTGCAATTAAAGCCACTGTTCCCCCATTAATGACATGTTATCGTAAAACGTTTATTCGGATATGTTTTAGCTGTGGATGAGTGCGCCGATGGAACAGACAACTGTGATCCCAATGCTTCCTGCACTGACACGGCTAGTAGTTTCACTTGCACATGCAACTATGGCTTCATCGGAGATGGTACAAGTTGCACAGGTGCACCAACAACTTTTTTTCCCCAAACTCATCGACAAAATCGTGCATGCTATACATGTAGTTAACTGAGGCAAACTATGGTTTCAGATTCTTGTTTCAGGTTGTAAAACAAAAATTAGATTGTGTGGTGTTTCTCCTCATCTTGTGTTTATAGTTTGTTTACTGCTGGAATTTCTGTTATTGCATTATTTGAAGTCAGAACCATAAACCATTTCTAGTTGTTATTTCGTAATTTTAGATGTGGATGAATGTGCTGATGGATTAGACAACTGTGATCCCAACGCTTCCTGCACTAACTATCATGGTGGTTTCACTTGTGCATGTAATGCTGGCTACACCGGGGATGGTAAAATGTGCACAGGTAAAAAGGATTGAAACATTTTAACTCATTGACACTCTAGATCATTACAGAATTTGAATTATAATCAGGGCGAGGGGCTTTTGTTTTTGGTAACATGCTGAATTAGGATTATTAATCCTGAGTGGCTGTCAAAAAGTCGGTAATCAGGTAGACGGAACAAAATGAAGGCCTCATGGTTAAGGGCACTGGATTTGTGGTATGTGGGTAAAGCTGCGGGATGTGGGTTCGACTCCAGCCGGGGTCATGGTGCGTGTGCCCTTGGGCAAGGCACTTTGTGACTCAGTGCTTCTCTCCACCCAGGAGTAAATGAGTACCTGTGAGGGCAGATGGTTATTGTCATTGAATAAGCTTGCTTGCGCCTGACAGACAGAATCCAGCTGTATACTCCCCAGGGAGCTGAGATGGTATTTGGAATGTTTAATTGGCCCAATGATCAGGGGTAATAATAATACTATAAGCGATGTGATTTAGTTAACTAATAAGAGCGTTCTCAAATGCCGATTATTATTATTATTATTTGCACGAGATCTTATGCCTGAAGAAACCAGGATCTAGATAGTCATAATATCCTTCTTAGATTCATGCAGCTTAGGGCCTACCCGGTGGAATTAAGTTTAAGTTTGCGTCCTCTTTTGTCTATATTTTAGATAAGGATGAATGCGCCGATGGAACAGACAACTGCGATCCCAATGCTTCCTGCACTGACACTGCTAGTAGTTTCACTTGCACATGCAACTATGGCTTCATCGGAGATGGTACAAGTTGCACAGGTGCACCAACAACTTTTTCCCCAAACTCATCGACAAAATCGTGCATGCTATACACGTAGTTAACTGAGGCAAACTATGGTTTCAGATTCTTGTTTCAGGTTGTAAAACAAAAATTAGATTGCGCGGTGTTTCTCCTCACCTTGTGTTTATAGTTTGTTTACTGCTGAAATTTCTGTTATTGCATTATTTGAAGTCAGAACCATAAACCATTTCTAGTTGTTATTTCGTAATTTTAGATGTGGATGAATGTGCTGATGGATTAGACAACTGTGATCCCAATGCTTCCTGCACTAACTATCATGGTGGTTTCACTTGTGCATGTAATGCTGGCTACATCGGGGATGGTAAAATGTGCACAGGTAAAATGTATTGAAACATTCTAACTCATTGACACTCTAGATCATTACAGAATTTGAATTATAATCAGGGCGAGGAGCTTTTGTTTTTGGTAACATGCTGAATTAGGATTATTAATCCTGAGTGGCTGTCAAAAAGTCGGTAATCAGGTAGACGGAACAAAATGAAGGCCTCATGGTTAAGGGCACTGGATTTGTGGTATGTGGGTAAAGCTGCGGGATGTGGGTTCGAGTCCAGCCGGGGTCATGGTGCGTGTGCCCTTGGGCAAGGCACTTTGTGACTCAGTGCTTCTCTCCACCCAGGAGTAAATGAGTACCTGTGAGGGCAGATGGTTATTGTCATTGAATAAGCTTGCTTGCGCCTGACAGACAGCATCCAGCTGTATACTCCCCAGGGAGCTGAGACAAGGGCGGATCCAGGGGGGGGGGGGCAAAGGGGGCCATGGCCCCCCCCAAAAAAAACGAAACATTTTTTTTTTTTTTATATGTGACATCGCAAAAAAGGCAGGCAATGAGTACACCACCATCTTTTCCTCAAAAAAACATTGGTTAAAGTGGTCAGAAATTGCCTCAGATCGCACCACAGAGCATCTAGAATCCAAATTTGATTCGGGGCTCTTAAGCAGGCCCCGAACCCCACGCCGTAATTTTTGGACCCACTTTTTTGGAGGACCAAATTTTTTTTTGGCCCCCCCCAAAATTGTGTTCTGGATCCGCCCTTGAGCTGAGATGGTATTTGGAATGTTTAATTGGCCCAATGATCAGGGGTAATAATAATACTATAAGCGATGTGATTTAGTTTACTAATAAGAGCGTTCTCAAATGCTGATTATTATTATTATTATTTGCACGAGATCTTATGCCTGAAGAAACCAGGATCTAGATAGTCATAATATCCTTCTTAGATTCATGCAGCTTAGGGCCTACCCGGTGGAATTAAGTTTAAGTTTACGTGCTCTTTTTGTCTATATTTTAGATAAGGATGAATGCGCCGATGGAACAGACAACTGCGATCCCAATGCTTCCTGCACTGACACTGCTAGTAGTTTCACTTGCACATGCAACTATGGCTTCATCGGAGATGGTACAAGTTGCACAGGTGCACCAACAACTTTTTTCCCCAAACTCATCGACAAAATCGTGCATGCTATACATGTAGTTAACTGAGGCAAACTATGGTTTCAGATTCTTGTTTCAGGTTGTAAAACAAAAATTAAATTGCGCGGTGTTTCTCCTCACCTTGTGTTTATAGTTTGTTTACTGCTGAAATTTCTGTTATTGCATTATTTGAAGTCAGAACCATAAACCATTTCTAGTTGTTATTTCGTAATTTTAGATGTGGATGAATGTGCTGATGGATTAGACAACTGTGATCCCAATGCTTCCTGCACTAACACTCCTGGTGGTTTCACTTGTGCATGTAATGCTGGCTACATCGGGGATAGTAAAATGTGCACAGGTAAAATGGATTGAAACATTTTAACTCATTGACACTATAGATCATTACAGAATTTGAATTATAATCAGGGCGAGGAGCTTTTGTTTTTGGTAACATGCTGAATTAGGATGATTAATCCTGAGTGGCTGTCAAAAAGTCGGTAATCAGGTAGACGGAACAAAATGAAGGCCTCGTGGTTAAGGGCACTGGATTTGTGGTATGTGGGTAAAGCTGCGGGATGTGGGTTCGAGTCCAGCCGGGGTCATGGTGCGTGTGCCCTTGGGCAAGGCACTTTGTGACTCGGTGCTTCTCTCTACCCAGGAGTAAATGAGTACCTGTGAGGGCAGATGGTTATTGTGATTGAATAAGCTTGCTTGCGCCTAACAGACAGCATCCAGCTGTATACTCCCCAGGAATGTTTAATCGGCCCAATGATCAGGGGTAATAATAATACTATAAGCGATGTGATTTAGTTTACTTATAAGAGCGTTCTCAAATGCCGATTATTATTATTATTATTTGCACGAGATCTTATGCCTGAAGAAACCAGGATCTAGATAGTCATAATATCCTTCTGAGTTTCATGCAGCTTAGGGCCTACCCGGTGGATTTAAGTTTAAGTTTACGTGCTCTTTTTGTCTATATTTTAGATGTGGATGAATGCGCCGATGGGTTCAACAACTGTGATCCCAATGCTTCCTGCACTAACACTCCTGGCGGTTTCACTTGTGCATGCAATGCTGGCTACACCGGGGATGGTATAATTTGCACTGCAGGTGAAGAATTTTAATAAAAAAATCTCTTGCGTTAATTACGTTGCGTACCATGCATGAGAAAACAAACATTTTCTCAATCCCTCAATCTCTGGTCAGGAAACGGGCCTGAAATGGAACTTTACACTTGAAATCAGTTGTTGTTACTCGAAGGAGTAAAAACAAAGATCTTTTGCTGGTGAAAACTGATTCTAATGAAACGATCTTTTCGGTTTTAACAAATCGAGGGAACTGAACATCAGAACCAATAGTTATTTTAACATTTAGCGATTTCAAGGAGACCGTCACAAATTATTGAGCTTCCGCACGCGAGTTTTACCTAAATAAAACTTCAAAACTAATCGCTATCTATTTTTTTTTCGTCTCGAAAGATACCTTCTCCTGTTCTGACGGTCAAACTATTCCTTCTCAATGGACATGTGATCGTATTGTGGACTGTTCACATGCAGAGGACGAGTTGATTTGCGGGCTGTGAATCTGTGTAAGGTGAATTAACACAATCTCATTGTTCCTTTTTTTTTTAAAAATACATCTGTCGTCTTTTCGTTAATGTGTCACAAAAACCAAGGATTTAAAGTCAATGTTTACAGTCAGTGAAGAAACCTGTACTGGCTTTCAATCCATCAAGTTGGGACTGGCCAATCATAATACGACATGTACGATAGAAAAGTGAGACAGTGTGGTCCAATGGTTACGGTATTCGACTCACTTGCCGTGGAACTTGGTTTCGAACCCCGACAGGGAACATGGTGCTTGTGTTCTTGGGCTAGGTAGTTTACTACAATTGCCTCTTTCCGCCAGGCAGAATGCATTTATCTCGAGTTGCTGTTACTGCTACCCCCCCCCCCCCCAAAGGTCTCAAAGCCGGATGAACAGGGTCATAATCGTGAAGCGCTTTGAGACCTTTGGTATAAAGCTCTGTAAAAACACCACAATATTATTATCACTGAACTTCGCAGTAAGCTGGGTTTTTCTTTGCTGTTTTAATTTGGTCTTCCAAAAAAGGCAATCGCGGGACCAAAGCATTTTGGAAATATTTTCCTGTAAAGTTTGAAAATAATTATATATACATATATAAAAGAAGAATTAAATTATCTATAATGTACTTGTCTTCATTTTATGTAAAAATTCTCTTTTTTTCAGATTCGAGTTACCAATATGTTCAGCTCTATACGAACCGGACTGGGAAACTGACAGCGGATCAAATGCACGTAGACTAGCTTTAAATTAGACTAGCTCCGTTTTCTTTTTTGGTTTCCTCATATTTGAATTTGATTTCTTCAAAATATTATTTTTGAAATAACATTATCCAATAGGCCTAAGTTTAATCATTTGAGAATCGAATTGTTAATTAGTTCAATTGTAATTTGCATTGATGAATGAGGTTTTTCGTAGATATTCCACACTGTTTGTGCATGCCGAGTAACTCACATACGTGTCCGCCAATCAATGGCTACTATTAGTCCGAGTATCCACTCAGTGCGGAGCCCTAAATACAACTGTATATGTGTGGGCATACAAATACATGTGACGCATTCTTGGTGAGAAACGACACGGAGGCTTTTGATTGGTTGGTAGCCGCCAGCTGATCCTGATACATTTACATGCATTTTGAGCAACATGGCTGCCTCCACAACTGAATTTGGTATTGACTTATTCTAGCACGCAAATAGCTCTGTGCACCCTTCACGAGTTTCTTTATGCATTGATTTAAGAAGTAAGATCAAACTGCCTACGGGAAAAAAAAAACTACGGTCGACTCCCGTTAATGCGAGGTTCTCCATAATATTCAAGCCGTGCCGTGGCCGTGACCTGCCATGGCATAATGAGGAATAACCCCCATCTTTGACTTTTCACATTATGTACATCACGATAAAGCGCAAATTAAAATTTATTTCTGTAGCTTAATTTATTCCAAAGATATGACGCAGGAACTTCAACAGTGTCCTGCCAAGTTTCGCTAACCTCAGTTCGAGAAAAACGGCTTTGAAAAAAAAAGACATGCATTGCACCGCCAATGGCAGTGAAAAACGTTCTTCAATTTTCCTCTTTTGTGGATGTTTTTTCCAACAAAAATGCATAGTGTGAATCTTGGATACCTTGGCTACTCAAAAATACAAAAAAATTAATATCGATTTTCACATGATTTTTTCGAGTATCCCGACTTCAGGCGTTGATAACTCAAAACAAGGTTTTGGGGGACATTCCTCATTTTGCCCCAGTAGGTACGTCCTCGTCCTCCCTGAGGCCCACGCCCAATGGATGGTAACAATCTGAATCATCAAAAGTATTTGTAATGCAAAATAATCACGCATTATCATAGACGCTTGCTGTGCGAACGTCTATTTCCTAGATTTTTGACTTCTACATTATCAGTAATGAATATCTATCAAATCAAGTAAAATCGAAATAGAAAAATAAACAACTTCTTGGTGTGGTGGTGGAAAACAAAATGAATGTTACATGTGTGTTCTGTACTTATTGCCTCTTGTAAGGATCTTTCGAGCAAAAGTTTTGAGATCTTAACTTTTTGATTGTAAACTATCCCTTTGGTGTCAGTTTAGGAATAGTGTTGGTCTGAAAAAGAGTTCGTTTAAAGAAGTTCATTGGCGACTTTTCGAGGAATTTTTGGAAGTAGAAATAAATCATCCTTTAAATTCCCTAATCACAGCACCAGGTGATACAAATGTAAACCCTCTGAGAATAGACAAAGCGAAAACAAAAACCAAAAAACCCTAAAGGTTACATTAGCGCCTCATTATGGATTAGCAACCTCCCAATGCCTCGGCTATTTTGTTCTAAAGCACGAATTTCTGAACGAGTACCAATTCGCCAGTGCGTGCCATATTACAGCTTTATACAAGGCTCAATACCAATTGTTTTTGTATTCTGAACCAACGGTCAGGTTTGTCTGCACGCCACAGTTTCCGGCTTGTGCGACTGGAGAATCAACATCCTTTCCTCTTCGTTGGTCTCGGAGGAGGGCGCCCTATCGGTGTTCCGCAGAAACAGGCACAGGGGTGAGAGTAGCATGGCCACTATGCCGAGGCCTCGTAACATCCTGTTTTAAAAAAAAGGCTGAGTGTGTTATTTTTGAATTCCACAAAAAGGGAAATTAACCAAAGGAAAGAAAATCAATAGTTGTAAAGGCGTTTGTTTCATGTGAGCACGTCAAGAAAAACAAGACTGAATTCTCAAGAGTTTTTTTCGAGTAAACGAGAAACGACTTTAGGTTTTGAATAGAAACCTTGAAGGCAGCTTGAACTTTTTTCAAGGACCTGAATTGCTTTGTCTATAGCCACATATTTTTATTCAGATTTTACACAGTTCTGGATTATGTTACAAACTTTGAAATGAATTCAGGGATTACAGAGTTGGAGTTGGCAATCGGCTTAACAGGTGCAACAAGTGTCCTTTCTTGGTTCAAAGTTTGAGGCGATGTGAACTATTTTAATCAATCTCACAACGGCAGATTTTTGTAACCCATTTATTTAAGAATTTATTAATGGCAGCTTGTTTTGTGTTGAAATGCCAGTCATAATAAACAGCAGAATTCTTTAAAAAAACAAATCTAATTGTATACCTTTCTACCAAGAAGCATCGACGAGAAAAAACAAAATCATTTTTTTTTTAATGAGACCAGACTTCTTTGAAATTGCCAAGCTTTGTAAGTATGAAAATAAGTATTCCTGTAACCCACCTCTTAAAAATAAATCACGAAAAAAACATCTAAAAAAGGAGGGTCACGAGGTCTGGACTTACCAAGGAAATCCAATGATATTTACAAGGAAAGCACTAAGTGACGGACCTGCAAAATTAAACCAAACAATCACAAAGGATGAGAATACATTTACAGGGTTCAATGTCAAAATCTATAACATTAACCACTATCTGTCAGCAGCGAATTCTAATCCGTCCCCATAGTGTCCCAGTCAGTTGGATGTCAATAATGTCCAATAATGGCCATCCTACCCAACGGCCATTTATGTCCTTGAACCGTCGTCATCTGTCAAGTTAATGTCATCCAGATACATGAACATGTTAACCGTGTTCATCCGTCAACAGAATAATCCCATTCATCATGTGTCATTAACGGCTCTCCATCTGTCATCAGAGTTAATACTGTTCTTACCGATCATGATGGCACAAGTGTAATATCACTACGTACCAAAAGTTCCAAAATGCCCTCGTCCGTAATACCGCTGTTGTCCTCGTGCGTAATCTCGCCTGTAATATCTGTCGTGAATGTCCGGAGAGACACTGTCTCTCTAGTTATTTGATTCGAATCCTTTGTCCTATGTCACCATCTGTCACCATCTGTCCTTACTGTTTTTTGGGTTTTTTGTTTGTTTACCTATTACGAAGCCGATGCTGAAGCTGACTATCGACAGTGTCGCTGCACCCCCATACGCCGCACGGTGGCGCTTTTCAACCAATACATTAAAAATGGAGCACGCCGTACTGTCCATCAAACCTGCACAGAAGTTGTAAATAAATTAAATGATATGTATGTATGTATGCATGCATACATGTAAACATAGACAGAAACATGTATGTAGCCATGTGTTATTGGCAAATCAACTTGTTACTTATCCACGGCCAATCAATAATTATTGTTTGAATGAGGAATACAACTGTGAATTACGTTTTGACAGTAGCGTCTCCAGTGGGGCGGGGGAGGGGAGGGGGCTCAGTTTCTCAGGAAGGGGGGGGGGTAATGGGAGGGGGAGAGGTTGAGGCTTAGGCGTGCTGAGAGGACACCCTGCTAGGGGGTCCGGGTCTCATTAAATATTTGAAATCTACGATGCTTTAGCCTGGATTCTAAGGCAATTAGAGAATAAATGCAGTCAATTTATTGTTTTGGGTTGACCACCAACCCTCTTCTAGACAACTCAACCTCGTCCCCAGTGCTTACTTTATTTCCAACCCAGAGGTGGCAGCAAGTCATTTTTTGCAAGTCCAAGTCAAGTCACAAGTCATTGTTTGCAAGTCCAAGTCAAGTCACAAGTCATTAGGTCCAGTCACAAGTCAAGTCACAAGTCATTAGGTCTAGTCACAAGTCAAGTCAGAAGTCATTTGGTCTAAACACAAGTCAAGTCACAAGTATCTTTGTTCAAGAACACGTGAAGTTGCACATTATTTTGTCCAGCTGTAATAAGCTAAAAGAACCTGGCGTCAACTTTATTTTTTACGAGTTATTTTGAACATGCCTCCTTAATTCCCCTTTTTCAATGTGTTGCTATTACTATTCTCGTAGTTTATCACATATCTGTCGGATATTAGCCCTTTGTATACTTTAAAGAATTAAGTTTACATTGTAGAAATAAATTTTGAGATGACATGAAAAAAAGACTTCAATCACTCGATTACATGTAGTATACTAACACTTTATTGTTCAATTTTCATGTATACTAAACGCCTGCCAATGGGTTTGGCTGTCCGGTATTTTACATGCAATTGCCTGCTTTCTTTTCATGAAAGGTTCCTTCAAAGTTTGTTCAACCATTACATAAAGCAAGAGACTTGGTCGTTGAAAACTGTGTAGTTTGTTGTGACAGTCTTATTGAAAACTTTTGAAACTAGTGGGAACTATTCATTTTACTGGATTTTGCGTCTGACTTGGGTTGGTAGCAAGTCATTTTTTGCAATCCCAAGTCAAGTCACAAGTCATTGTTTGCAAGTCCAAGTCAAGTCACAAGTCAAAGCTGGTATTTACAAGTCAAGTCACAAGTCACAAAAATAGCGACTCGAGTCCGACTCGAGTCCAAGTCTCATGACTCGAGTCAGCAACTCTGTTCCAACCTCGTTTCCAATAATTGGTAAGCCCTGGATAGGAGACTTTCTTCCTGTATCCTGATTCGATACCGCAATTGGCTAGAAATGGATTTATATCGTGTACTTGGTGTTGTTATTCACAACGTGCAGTACGTGTTTTCGCGATCATTCGTCCACGCCTTCTCAAAAATATTAATTTCCTTCCAATTTGTTAATATTAATATGAAATGTGATACTGTTGTCTCGTGAAGATCGTAACAGTTTAATTAAAATAAAATCGTGTTATCGTAACTCCCGAATTGATTCTGTTTTTACCCCCAGACACCGCACACACAAACAAGCGGAAATGTAACGCACAGGGAGGCACCAGACTATTCCTCATTTGCATACGTGTTCAAAAATCTTGCACAAGTACATGCAAATGATCCAATACCAGGGTGAGGGAGCAGGTAGTGGTGGACGCGTACTGCTCGACACCCCGGGGACGAGGTTTTAGACATCCTACTTCTACGATAATTAATACTCACCAAAGAACAATCCAAACATGGCCATCGGCACACTAAGAACTAGGAAACTGCCGGCAAATGGGATCTAAATCATACATTGATGTAAAAAAGGTGGTGCAATGTTATCGGCAAAAATTTTGACAGAAAGTGGCGCGAACAAGCTGGTTATTAATAACCTATCCACTGAATGCTCTAATCTAACTCTGATGTCCTCAACTTTTTAAAGGAATTTTATCTGTTTGACAGAATCTTTTTGCCAAGATAATACACAGTTTGCTGAATTAATTTAATGGAATATATTAAGACGGGATATTATTACATACGATGGACAACATTCGCAATAAGAATTTTTTTCTTACCATGGCAACGGAAATACCGTCTACAATCAAGGCGATAGCAACACATATCCACCTAACAAGAGACACAAATAATAGAGTTAAATAGAAAATTGAGCTTTAAGCTAGCTGGGTTAGTTACGGCGTGTCACACCGTACCTAACCCACTCGAGGTCAATCCAACCCAACTCAACCCAATGCCATCCTTGTCCAAATCAACCAAACGCAAAAGCCTGTCACATTTTACCTATAAAGCCAACCGAACTCAATTCAACCCAGCCGAACCCAGCCCAGCCCAGCCCAGCCTAACCCAACCCAACTAACCCAAACCCAATCAAACCGACTCAACCAAATCCACCTTAAAGGGAATGTACATCATTGGCTTATGCTTTAATTTTCAGAAATAAACTATTTGAGGGGTTAGTATAATAGATCAAATTATTGTTACACTGACATGTTTCAAGTTTTGTTTTCGAAAATGCTGGAAGAACCAAGAAAATCAAAAATTGTCAAGTAGTCTGGTTCTCTGACTCCACTGAAGATGAAATGGATCAATTTACAGATGCCGGAAAATTGTACGCGAAGGGAACCAGTCTAGCTGACCTTCACCCATTCATGAACATAAAACCAATTAGCGAACACAATTGGACTGGAAAAAAATGGTAAATTTGGAGCAGTAGTGAAAAATAGTTAGGTTTTTCCTACGGTGGTCGGCCGACCACCGTTGGAAATGTAAACAAAAATACAATTTTCTTGAAAATGACTTCTCACCAGGTGCCATAATTTTACAGGATGCTTTAGACTGTCATTTACCAACATCCTGTAAGGTATTTCGTAAAAACTTGGTCAGTCGATGTTTGCAAATGTTGTATTTTCCCTTTAATTCAACCACACCGAATAATCTCTAACCCGGTCCACACATTTAGAAATTAAATTCAGTTAAACCGTCCCCCGAGTATTAACCCCATGCAACCTTTAAAAAAAAATGTTTACACTTTATACCGGTTTCAGTGACACGCCTTATCATTTTAATCATTTAACTGAAAATAGTTTTACTAACCGTCCAATTTTGTAAGCAAAATAGCCCAGAACTACATTGCCGACAATCACCGCAACACTCATTGGAAGGAACACAACACCTGTTTAAAGTTGACAATGAAATTGTATTTAATTAAATTGACAAGACTAGACCATCAACTGGCAAGACTAGACTGGACTGGACTAAACTAGAACGAACTAGAATGGGCTGGATTGGCCTGCATTTTTAACAGCCTCGCCAGTAAAAAAGAAGAAGACAAAGTCATGTCCAAGGAGTAGTAGAGGCAATTTCTTAACCGTGGGGTGGAACCAACAGCTTGGAAAAGTTAAAAAAAAAAGCGGTTGGAGTAGGCGAGGGAAGGAGATGACACCTTGGACACCTTGGGCACCTGTCGCCAAGCTGTGCTATTACGGTATTTGTATGTTTACCAAATAAAATATGTAATCAACGAACCTAGCTGCCACTCTTCAGCATCCATAGTGCCAAGCATCCAAATAGGTAAAGAGGATTCTAACAACCCGAAGCCCAAACTTGCGGTCACTAAAACAACTGCGTTGAAAAAAAGGTAAACGAAAAAAAATTACATCATTGTAAAAACACAAGGTGTGAAACTATAAGGAAAATTTAGCCTCTACATCAGAAAAAAGAGAGAGATTTTTTACCGCACAGAGCGGTACTTTATGGAGCTGCTGGGTCGAAGATATGGTTCAACAAATGTATGTACTAAGCAAAAATTAGTCGAGAAAAATCATGAACAAGACGATTTGGCTCCGAACAGACTTGAATTATCCCCCCCCCCCAAAAATGTTTCATAACAATCTAAATTAACCTCTGCACAGTTTCAGAAACTGTATTGTTCTGAACGAGAATGCATGTCACCGCATATTTTGTTTTCAATCGTAGATTTATTTATAACTTTCTGTCTCTTTTTCCTTTGAATATTACCGCCACACAAATTTATATTCATCGTTCGTATTTACCAAAGCCAACATCGCCTTCCTATTATGGTACCATAAATCAAAACGGACAAATGCAAAGGAATATCATAAATAGTGATAAAGTAGCACACTAATTTTAAAAAGTATTTCACCAACCGATTGTGACAAGAATCAATGGGTCCAGCAAGAGCTTTGCCGTGGCCATAACATCCGACTTTTCCTGGGTCGCCGTACCATGGTCATAAATGGCAATCTCTGCAACTGTAGTATGTGAAATGTTTAAAATATTAACGAAATGGTTTTATACTTTAGTATAAAACGAGTAAGAAATTTGATAATGGAAACAAGATATGTAAATGGGGATTTAGAAGGGAATCAGCCACTGCTATTTTCTCTCCACGAGGTAATATTCTTTGAAGTGCATATACCCTCTCCCTCAAGCACCCACTTTTACCATCTTACCGAAGCAAAGCTAATTCTAGAAGAAAATGCACTTTTCTTCCGTCAGTTTTTCGCTTTGTTTGCACTCGATCATAATATCTACATCTTGCCGCACGCTCTGCACTCAATCAATGCAGGTGCAGTGTGTGCTTAATCGGCTTCACTGTTTGTTTTTCATTTTTTTCCTATTAAAACCCGGCTTAATAAGTAATAAAAATTTGATGAAATTGTGGACTGGGTGAACATACAAATCGAGTGTTTGTCCGACATCAGTAATCTTTACGGCGTCAGCTGCTTCGGGAAATTTTTTTTTTTTCTAAAAATTAATATGCATGTAAAATGTTTGTTTAACGGTGGAAAAAATTAGGTAGGCCTATAATTATGCACATCCCAACATAAAATCTGTGACCATTAGCCACAAACAGTTAGGATATGGATAAAGACGGAAATGATGTTCACAAATTTTCTCAAACTATGTATATATATTTTTATATTGATGTTATAGTTCGATTTCATTCTTTGTACACAGAATAATTATGTTTGAGTACGAAATTAATTCATAGCCCAGACCACCTTCAGCGTTTATTTCTTCATTTTGCCGTCCATCGCGCAGTGTCCCAAGATTTTGTTTTTACCTTGTCTTGTACTTTGATATCCTTATTTTTGTAAGTAACCTTTTTTCTCCTTAAAGAACATGTCAGGGATCCAAATTGTTTGATGGCACAGTCAGATATGTCATCTATCATTAGATCCCAAAATTTTCCCCTGAAGAGTATTTTCGCCACTCATGGTCCAAAGGTTGAACTATACGTCCTGGGAAACAGTACTCAGCTAAAACTTACTGCAACCAATGACGAAGGAGGCAAATATTAGACATGAGGTCCAATTTCTGTTGGCTGTTCGTGCCGTATCAGTGTAATTTTCAACGGATCCAAAAAACGAGATGGGGAAGTCATCAACAATGACAGTAATCACACAGTAACGAGGAGAGCCACCACCGAGGTATTTCTTCTTTTTCAGTCTTAAAACAATTTAGTATAACGAAGATGAATTCCATCCCAGATTAGGAAGCTACTCGCAGTTGGTCGAAAAGCAGTAACAACATTTCTTATCTGTTTTAATTAGATTTTGATGAACATCAGATAAAATCCACTAAACTTCCTGCTTTATGAGTGCGTAGACGAGGGATGTGGTGACAAGTAAGGAAGACAAAGGATGCCACTATGTTGTACTCCTGAAGCTGCGAGCAATAAGTATTGTTGGCTTGCCATTCAACGTACCTTTAACCCCTCAGTGAGTGTGTTCAATGCTAGGATGTGTCTTTTTCAGTTCTGTCGCGGTACGCGATACGCTTCGTACCACTAGCGAGTACTGCGACTGGAAAGATGAACAACTATTCAACTGCGGATGGAACAGATGATTGGAAGCGGTCAGTCCCGTTTCAAGTTGCTCGGACGTGTGGAATCATAATGGTCTGCGTGCCTACAATCGTGGGTAACTCCATCTCCATAATCGTCACCCGTCGAGTCAACGAGTTGGCCGAGAACACTAAAATTCTTATGACATCCTTAGCCATCTGCGACCTACTGATCGGGATTTTAGGCGTCCCACATGCCGTGGCGTCGGCCCTGAATTTCTGGCCGTTCGGCCTCGGGTTCTGCACGGCCCACGCCATACTCAGCGTGTTCACAGTCACCATGTCCATTTTCTTCATCACATTCTTAAACGTGGAGCGCTACCTCGCTGTCACCATGCCTCTGCGATTCGCCATATTACTCCAGAGACGAAGAGTCGTTGCTGTGATCATCATAGGGTCTCTCTCTTGCTTCTTGGCAACTGCCCTCTTCGTTTGCTTGCACGAAAGGCCCACGATCCTACCAAACACTGCCGCCCTTTTCTGTAACTTTGACTTCACCGATGTGTTTCTGAGAATGGCGATGCTCTGCTTGTGGGTCCTGACACCCCTGGTCACAATAACACTGATATACTACAGGTTGATCGGGATAAGTCGACAACACGCACGCCGCATCCAGCCTGTCAGGCCTGCCCGGGGCCTGCCCTTTGCCAGGGGTCCTGATAGAAAGGCCTTGCGCACCTTCATCGCAGTCACAGCGGCCTTCACGTTCTGCTGGACGCCTTACACCGTATCGGGGGCCTATGCTGCTCTCTCTGCGGTGTCGCTGCCGGAGCTGCTTGAACTGATCGTGTTCTGGCTGGCCGCGACCAACAGTTTCCTGAACGTGTTCATCTACTGTCTGTTCAACAAGCCGTTCAGGCGCACGGCCAAGAAATGGACTGACAAGAAAATACGACAGTGCTGTTGGTCTGGATTCAGATTGGGAGCCGGGAGCACAGGTTAAATGCCGCATTCAACCCTAACTTTCTCAAAAACATTTGGGGAGGGCAACCTCAATTCGTGCAACCTCCAATCCCTGCGTATTATTTCGCTAAGACATCAGCAGACACACACGTTTGTTTATAGTGCACGTAAATCGAGGATTTTCTATTGTTCCTCTTCCCTTTTCCTTTGTATACTCGAACTTTTTCCAACAGATCTCGTTGGATTTGTACACGTTTTCCAACCGAGGAGTCCTCGATTCGATTCCTGTCCTCGATTCGTGGATAATGTTGCACGTGTGTGTCCTCGATTTACAGCATAAACACACGCAAACGTTCACACACGTCGACGTGCACACACATTTCTATCGGTTAAGCAATGGGCCAATGGGAAATTAATCAACTGCGTCTCATACGACTTAACACTGACAACTCACTCATTATCTTATGGTACGAATTATTTGGTCACAACTCAACTCTGTACCTAGACTAGGACGGGTTAGTTTCCATGACATTGCTAAGCTCAAGATGGCAATGTCCAGACTGTAAGGCAAAACTGAGTTTGCATGTTTTTGTTCGTTTACTAACCGCATTATGAAAAAAGAACACCTTTTAAGATTGAATTAAATGATGTGCCTGCAGGTACATCATTTAATTCAATCTTAAAAGGTGTTTTTTTCATAATGCGGTTAGTAAACGAACAAAAACATGCAAACTCAGTTTTGCCTTACAGTCTGGACATTGCCATCTTGAGACTGTTAAAAAAAAGGTTAAATTTTGCCCAACTTTTTACCCAACGTTGGTACAATAGTCAACATCCACATCTTTTGGGCGAAAAATGCCCAACGGCCGTTGGGCAAACACGTTTACCTAAAACCTGGGTAAAATTACAGACGGAACAGTTGGGTACTTTGAATCATCCATTGGTTGGGTAAATGTAAAGAACCAATTGTTGGTAAGCCATTAACCTAAACATGTTTAAATACTAAACATGTTTAGGGTGAGGATGGCTAGTGTTTAGCCATTGAACACTGATGTTTAGGAATTGGACACGTGATGTTTAGCTCCTAAACATGTTTACAAAGTAGTAGCAAGATTGTGTTTAATTGCTAAACACAGTTTTTAGAGTGTAGGGACAGAAAGCGAATCTGTTTGACTTTAAGAAGTAGAACCAAAAACAAAGGCCTTTTGCACATTTTGCAGACGCCAACAATAGACAACAGATATGTCAACATTGAAATTTGTTAAAGAGCACACACAGTACATTTTCATATGTCAGAAATACTGCAGTGAAACAAAACGTAGCATCAATGTCATAATTTTTTCCCTCAAAACCTGCACGGAAAAGAAGCCAAAGTGATACTTCTTGACTTACGCGCCAAAAGTGCTAGAAAACCAGCAATGAAGATGAAAGATGCGGCCTTCCCGAGATAGAAGAAAACGACTCCGCCAAATGGTGGTGAAACTGAGGGAACAAAAAAAATATATTTATCAACTTATTAAAAGAATTTTCAATTAAATCGACGTTTGATATCAATAGGTGCCAATTAAAAAAACAGAACCTCCTAGGTTTTTTTTTTAGTAAAGATATGTGATTCGTTAATTACAATTGGTTAAGAATGCATTGTGGTGTTATGGTGATCGTTTAATGCAAGTGGCAGAACGTGAAACGTAAACTGATAATACTCTGTGTGTCTTCTACTTTTATACTTTAAACAATTAATAAGAGCGAATGGACATTGTCTTACCCATTGTGCCGAAAGCAAAGCCACTAAGAGCGATTCCTAGTACAAACCCTCGTCTCTCATCATTGTCACGGAATCGATACGCCAGTAAGCCGAGGCCTGTAAAAAAATTTAAAAAAAAAAAAAACTCCCCAATAAGCTTTCCCGATCAAAACTCGATTTCAGCTTATTGTTTACAAAATCAATTGGGTTCTGCTTGATACAATAACATCCTGCCAGGAGTTTCCCCGGTTCTTTTCAGAACCTGACGAACTCATAAATGGGATTTGTACACAGTGCAACCGTAAACTTACTCTTATTGTTCTTTTCACCATTCAAACTTTCAAATCGTATCCTGCCAAGGGATCTCTTGCTTCTTAAAATAGTAGCATTAACGATGGTATGGTAAGAGGATAGGAAATAATAATTTCTTACTTCAATAAGTTGGACTGGATTTGAACTTTTGCGTGGATTAAAAAAAAGACACTTTCTGTAACGCACTTAAATTTAAGTACTTCGATGATTGGGTACAATGTCGACATGCCGAGTACGAGTACTTTGCTGCCCGAGTACGAGTACCGTCATTTCGAAAACGAGTACTTTGACATTCGAGTACGAGTACGAGTACTCTAAAAAAATACTCGAGTAGTACTCGAGTACGAGTACCGATTATTACAACACTGCTTCTTCCACAAAATGAGGTCCCGATGTTTCACCGACTTACCTCCTACGTCATTCGGAATCGCTGCAAGTCCGTGTATCATTCGACCAACCATATATACTGCGTATGATTCAGCTATTGCATATACTGTCGGAGGATATTAGAGGGGAAAAATATACTTTAGTTGTTGAATTCTTCAATATGAAGCATCAAGACTAAATACGAGAGGGAAAAACTTGCAGAGTTGTTATCAGGTAGTCACAAGTTAAGCGCGAGTCACTCATCAGGCAATTCGAATTATCACAAGTCTACAGGGCGAGTAAAAAAAAACCACCCAACAATATATTTCATATTTAAAAAAATATAAAGCACTGAAAATAATAATGATTGAAAAGCTCATTTCATAAACTACTTTTAGATGAAAACATTACTGAAATTGCTCAATCCGTTCAAATAATATCGCAACTGAAACGCAATGACCCTAAAACCTGTTTCGTTCGAATAAATTCGTCCAACAATTTATTGTGTGTTCTGACTGTTTGGAGCAACAAAAAAATGACACAGAATACTTGTTTCGACAACTGTCTACCACTGTAGTACACACTATTTTTTTTTATTAACAATCGTGCTTAGTCAAACAATATGATTTATAAAATCATCTCTTTTTTTTTTTTAAAGAAGGGCCTTCAAACGGACTTTGTTCAGTATTAACATTTAAACGGAGGTTTTATCGCTGGTGACGTTTGAAGACAATTGTGACGACGATTCTTGAAATCGCGTTTTTGGACGAAAGAGAATTTAGGATCATTGCGTTTAAATGGTGATAAACCTTGAACGGATTTAGCAATTTCAGTATTTTTTTCTATCTAAAATTAGTTCATGAAATTAGCTTTCCAGTCATTATCATCTTTGGTGCTGCATATTATAAATGTTTTTGGGTATGGGTGCCACTTTTTTGACTCACCCTGTATCTTTAGGTTAATTGCACGTCATCACAAGTTAATGATGTAAATCATTCCTTTTCACGACGAGCCTTTGAAACGAACTGTCACAAAGGCACTGGCCTTTGTGACCTTAATCTGATCCGAAGTGTGATTGACTTGCGATTTGAGCTTGTGATTGTTGTGATTTAATCTCAGGGCTACGTCCTCATCAAATCTTGCCCACCGGGTCCGGCAAAAATGAGAATCAACATTTCTGGGGAAAATGATTGTGGTTGGTTAAATACTTATCTCCTGATTCTGTTCATAACATCGTATTTCATTGCATTGTACAGTAGATCTAAAATAGAGTCCAAATTTAATTGAAATCCGCATTTTTCTTACACCGACACAACCAACTGGAGTTATTTATAACTAACATACCTACAGTCGTGACGATCAACAGGCTGCAGCCCACAAGCATTGGCAAGTGGAAGCCAAATCTGCAGGGAAAACATTATTAATTAATGAATAGTTTTTACTTTTAACCGCAAGAATTGAGATTGTAACCAAGTGGTGCAAATCAATGAGTTTGTATCGATATTAATACTTTTTTTTGGCAAGCTGAAATTGGTGTTGCTTTATACCAAGTATAACACGAGGAATATGACACAAGTTGAACACGCAAAGCAGGTGAAACACTGACCTAATTATCTTTTTTTTTTTTATAACGAACGGCTGTTACATCAGCGAGAATAAGCAAAGTTACGAGTCACATGTTTCAAAACAGCTGTTGTTCCATTTACGTTGATACAAACTCAGTCTTTGTGGTTTGAGGTGGAGGCAGGGCTTGCAGCTTTGAAAACATACATACGCACGCCGATATCTAATTATTTTGCAAACCTAATTTGTTTAATGCCGGTATTTTCTTCTAATCACCGGCGCAGACAGATTCCCAGAGAAGACAGCTGATGCATGTTGATAAAATATTCTACCCACAGATAATAATGTGAATGCAGTGAATTATTCAATTGTGCCTAAAATATGCAACATTAAATGTCTGTATAAAAGAATGTTGTACACACTTCTGTATTTTATGGAAGTGTAGATAGGACATGGTTAAAAATAAATCTAATTCGTACGTACGAATTACTAATTCGTACGTAAAAATTACTAATTCGTACGTACGAATTACTAAACCGTACGTACGAATTACTAATTCGTACGTACGAATTACTACCATGTCCTATCTACACTTCCATAGTATTTACAGCTGCACTGTATTGTAAACAAACTGAACAGTAAATTTGAGCAATACGATTTTAGCGGTGAACTGGACATGTTTTTCAAAAAAACTTTTTTGAGGTGCACACTGAAACGAAAAAAAACCCCCAAAACAAATCGGCGCTGAGTATGTATGAGGTATAGTAAAACAGATATAACATGGTTTATTTCGGGTGGATAGCCGATATTAGCTCCCCTCGGTATTGACAGTTGACAAACTAGTTCTTTCGGCTTCGCCTCGGGAACTAGTTTGTCAACTTTCAAGACCTTGGGGAGCGAATATCGACTTTCCACCCTCAAACCATGTTATATTTGTATACTAATCATCGGCGCATCAGACAGATTTCCAGAGAAGACAGCTGTTGCACTTTAATATTTTACGCACAGATAATAATGTGAATAATGCAGTGAATTATTCAATTGTGCCTAAAATATGCAACATTAAATGTCTATGTCTAAATCGACCACATTCGATATAATGCCAACATCTTCGTCCTCATGTATTAGAGTCAGCTGGCGGCTGTCAACCAACCAACAGTTGTTCATCACGAAGATTACAACACTCGTGCCCACATTTCGAAGACCTCCATAGTAAAGGCAGTGACCCCAGTAAAAAGGCCAAAAATCCGTCCGCCGCGTTATACACTCAAATTATTCTATATTGCAGAGTTCTGAGAGCCATGGAATTGGGAAATTGAAGACATATGGCACTGCACCTCTGGCCTGGACTTGGGGCTTCCTATTTTGAGTATTTTTGATGCAATTGGGTCCAAAGTGGCTATTTGAGCCATGTTGTGGGGGGGGGGGAGGAATTTTTCAAAATGGCTACTTTCCCAGTTCTGGAAACACCGGTCGCTTTAGGGGTGGTCTTCTTTGGCTGAAAAAATTCAATGGTCAACCCACCAAAAATTGAAAAGAAAATGAAAGATGACTTGTTGATTTTTCTGTGCAGCCTGATCAGCTGTGATAGTTATAAGTATTTTTAAAAGAATTTTTATGGGGATTTAACGCTGGTGTTTATGGAATTTTTTTAAGGGGGTGCATGCATAAGTTTGTGTGCTGTATTATGGGGGACGAGAGCCACCAATCTTCGGTAAGAAAGCCCCCATGTAAATAAAGTATGACGTCATAATAATGCCTCCCGTCTACTAGAAGCCATAAATGCTCCTTGGACCAATAGACCGTCCTTCTGTTTGAAAACGTTAAGCGCCGTTTTGTAGGAGCTGCTTCAAAGGGCACAATTTAAGTCATGGTTGGCAATAGTTGTCAAAATATGCACATGAACAGCCTCATAATGAATGTGAATGCATTTTCATTATGTCGGTGGTAGTGTTTGTTGGTTATTTGGCATTCTCAATAACCATGTGATACGTTTGGAGACATTTAGAACTATTCTTTATTTTTGCGACGTTAAACTGCCGTACTTGATAAAAAGTGCCAACCATGGGTTGGAAAGACATGTCTACATGGTTAAAAAAAAATAAAAAAATATGCGAGCGCTTCTACTATTCTACTGGAAGAACGTGCGCGGCATGCGTTCCACCTCTATCTTTGTTTGCTTAAAGGCCCGGTAACACTGTCTGCGATCTCATATGCGCTCTCACTGCGTCCTTGAAAAATAGCTGGGGCGCAAAAATAACTACTAGATCGCAGCGACAACTACTTAGGTCGCCAGATGGGCGCCAGAGGGTCTTAATGGTCTCCGATGAGCGCCAAGGCCTTTGAACATGCTCAAAACAATCGCAACACCTCTGCGCCCTGGCCAGGACGCCGTAATGACGCATCTCGAGCGCTGTGCGAGCGTGAATCGTGCGACATTAAAGTGGCATTGAGGCAGCCTGTAGGCGCAAGACAGTCGATGTAGTCTCCATGAGAAAGTAACTCGACTGCGATGAACTTGTAGAATAATTTTGAAACTGGACTGTGTATTGACCGTTTTGTCGTGTTATTTATACAGCGCAAGTGACGTCACATGAGCGTATTTTGGTCGAATAGAGAGCGCGACGCGAGCTATAGGACGTATCAACAGCGAGCAGAGCATAGTGCAGGCGCGGTGACAGCGCAGCGGCAGCGACTAGATCGAGTAATTGAGCTTGACAGAAGCGCATAGAGAGCGAGTTGAGCGCATCGTAAGCGCGAGAAGAGCACAGTATGAGCGTAGCTTGAGACAGAAAATTGTCATTTTCTTGCGTCCTCGCTGCAATTGTTAAATTTATGAGAAAAAAAAGATCGCCGTAAGGTCTCCTATGAGAGCGCATATAATGTGACAGGCCCTTTACATAATTCCCTTATTGCCTTACACATCCCCATATATACCAGCACAATTCATGTACTATTTTGCATTTTCTGAAGGTCGAATATGCTGAGAGATTATTAACAAAAGTTTTAGTGCTGCTATTATTTTTAAAACCCAAAGTGGATATATCGCTTTACACTGCGAATACGTTAATGTATATACGCCCATTAGGTAATGATCAGAAAGATTCAGATTTGAGGCTTTGCATGGTGGAGATACTAAGTAATGAAAGGTTTGCGGAAACACCATGTGCGAATAATTTCTCAACTAAGAGAATGGTTCTGAAAAGAACCAGAGGTATAAACTCAGAGATTTCAGTTTTGTGCTGGAGAAAAAAAAAATGTGATTTGGTATTAAAACAAAGGTAGATTCCAGTATAGTTTTTAGTGAAGTTGTCATTAGGTTCCATGGACGAGATTTATAAACTCACTTTTCGCACATGTAATTGCCGAAGAAACTTATGACAACGCGGACCGCGAATTGGCAGCCCATAAATACGCCTAGTTGCGTGTTGACGGTTCGCTCACATTCCGTGTAGACATGATCATCGAGTGCATTGGTCTCGTTGTCAGTCGCTCGCTCCTCCCCGTAAGCCATCAGCAGATCAGCCCCGGTGACATTTCCCAGTGGTATGTACCCAACGGTGGGGTTGTTGTAACGGAGACACTCGTCGAGGAAGATCACGGGTAGTATTGGCACTGCAGATCGGTAAAAAGAATGGTAATTTTCATCACACTCTCCAATCCAGTATGCATCAATTTCACTGTTTTTTGTCACTAAGAATTACATGCATAATTGTTCAACTAATTTCTGCCATTGTATTAAGTACAGTAAACTTTGAACCGGACGCCCCGGCGTTGCTTTGTAATCCTTCACCACGAAGGATCTATGCTCAAACTTTGAAATTTAATTATGAAAACAAAACAAAGTCCTTCCATGCTTTTGTAGCTGTACGTACCCAAGATGCATTGCGAATGTCGAAAAGATCTAAAAACCTTTTAGGTTGCATTAGAAAATGAACAATCTCCGCATCCCTCATAGTTTTGCAACCTTTATATATCACTCAAAAAAATCCTGGATCAATTTGAACCGGAATCCATGTTGTATGGGGCCTGACATTTTTCCAGGTCAAGATGACACTTGTTTGACTCAATCTCAAAGTAATTTTGACTCGGAAAAATATCATTTTGACCCTGAAAAGTGTAATTTTGACCCTAGAAAGTGTCAGGCCCCATAGAACCTGGATTCCGGGTCAAATCTGAGCCGGGACTTTTTAAAGTGTACTGAAAATAATACTCACTACTACTGTTTTGAGCAACGGAACAAGTGGTTTTGTGCAACCCAAAGTTATTATTTTTTTTTACCTGTAACCCAGACTCCGGGTCAACTCTCCCGCGTCATTTTGACCTAGGAAAGTGTAATTTTGACCCGAAAATGTATTAGGTCAAATGTGACCCCGATTGCGGGTAAAATCTCCCGGGTCATTTTGACCTAGGAAAGTGTCATTTTGACCCGGAAATGTATCAAGTCAAATGTGATTCAGATTTCGGGTCAAATCTCCGGGTAATTTTGACCTAGGAAAGTGTCATTTTGCCCGGACAGTTATCAGGTCAAATGTTACCCAGACTCCGGGTCAAATCTGACCCAGGAGGTTTTAGAGTGCAGGATAAGTAAACAGACCTCCCTCTGTAATCCACTGAGCGTTTCGTAAACCAAATTAGGGCCAATTTTAGGCAGCCACCTAGCAGCCTGCTTAATAGTTCCATGGAAATTGGCTCCCGGAAGCTTCATGTATCCCTTCGCGAGACTATAGATTTATTGAGTGGTCGGGCACAACCCGACCACTCTTTGAGTGGTCGGGCACAACCCGACCACTCTCTGTTATTGTTCTGGTAAATCTTCCTTTCTTTTTTCCGGACAATACTTCTCCGCGGCTTTTCTCCTAAACGGTTCATGATATGAACTTGTAACTTTCAATATATATCGACCCTCATCCTTAGTGGTGCATATTACTTTGACGTCATGATGACGTCATTGGGTGTCAAATTACAAGCGATTTCAGCTGAAAAAGTGATCAATTACTTTCACCTATAACCCTTGAACAAAATAATCAATGATGTTTGTATTCCGTAATCGGATAGACCATGATTTGATAAACATTTTTTGTCTTATACGTGAAATAGCTTAACCTTTACTTCCGGTTCTACCGGAAGGTCAAAGTTACGTGAATTTAAAATGAAGACTTTAGCCTGAAATCAAAACAAAGCAGAATTTCTTCCAAACGGTTTACGGTATGACCCAGTGAACTTGTACCATGCTACGAAGATATTATACATTTTGTTACGTCATGATGACGTCACCAGGGATCAAATTACAAGCGATTTTAGGGCAAATTTTGACAAAATAGTTTGCGCGATATCTTTTGAACTAAATAGAGTATCGTGTTCGTTTTTACGTGAGGTTGTAGACTATGCCGTGAGAAACATTTCTTGTTCATTTCTTAACCTTTACTTCCGGTTCTACCGGAAGGTCAAAGTTACGTGAATTTAAAATGAAGACTTTAGCCTGAAATCAAAACAAAGCAGAATTTCTTCCAAACGGTTTACGGTATGACCCAGTGAACTTGTACCATGCTACGAAGATATTATACATTTTGTTACGTCATGATGACGTCACCAGGGATCAAATTACAAGCGATTTTAGGGCAAATTTTGACAAAATAGTTTGCGCGATATCTTTTGAACTAAATAGAGTATCGTGTTCGTTTTTACGTGAGGTTGTAGACTATGCCGTGAGAAACATTTCTTGTTCCCGGACACAAAACCGCTTGACCTTCACTTCCGGTATTACCGGAAGTGCAATGAAAACTGAATGTAATTCAAAAGCTGAAGCATTTTACTACACACATGTAAATTATGATAGTGTTTAGTGAGGAATGCCGGACAAAAACAAAGTATGATGACGTCATGTTTCGAAAGGGCGCCCCCTAGCGGCACATAACACAGTGTTTGCTCTTTCTAATTTGAAAACCATCGGTTCAAATTTTACCAAATCGCTCCTGGATACTCTTTGATTAACCAAAAATAACTTGAGAAGGTTTCAAATTCATGACGTCATCAGACCGGAAGTTACTTCTATGAGAATTTGAAAACGACCATATTCTAAAATTCGATTTATGTCGTATATCTTCGTAGCCCATGTTACGATATCCATTACAATGTTCACTTTTTGCTGCCATATACTGTGACGTCATCAAACTGGAAGTTAGTTGTTATGAGTAAATACACGTATTATTTCCATACTTTAATACGTCATTTAAACCTCACATTGAACATTTATCCACTGCGAACTAAATCAGTATTCAATTCCCGTTTTGAATAATGACGTCATCAAGCCATAAATAGCTTGTGTACATAGAATATTTACTGAATTTTACCAGAAAATAGTTGATTGTTTCTGACAGGATTTAATTTCGTGATCCTTTGTTCTTACATAAAAATATTCATAACTTTACACGGCAGTGTTTATTGAAAAGAAATGTCTGCCCGACCACTCTGCGTTTGTAACAACAAACGCGAACCTCTAGTTGGATTTGTTGCGATTAATCTGTCTTTCTTTTTTTTCTTTTCCGGACAATACTTCTCCGCGGGTTTTCTCTTAAACGGTATATGGTATGAACTTGTAACTTTCAATATATATCGACCCTCATCCGAAGTGGTGCATAGTACTCTGACGTCATGATTAAGTCATCAGGTGTCAAATTACAAGTGATTTTATCTGAAAAAAGTGACCAAATACTTTCACATATAACTCTTGAACTAAACATTCAATGATGTTTGTATTCTGTAATCAGATAGACCATTAATCGCTTAACATTTTTTGTTGTGTACGTGAACTCGCTTGACCTTTACTTCTGGGTCTACCGGAAGGTCAAAGTTAAATGAATTCCAAATGAAGACGCCAGTCTGAAATCAAAACAAAGCAACATTTCTTCCGAACGGTTCACGGTATGATCACAAAACCTTATGTGAACTTGTACCTTGTTACGAAGATGTTATAATTTTCGTTACGCCATCATGACGTCATCAGGTATCAAATTACAAGCGATTTAAGGGCAAATTTTGACAAAATAGTTTGTGTATATCTTTAGAACGTGTTCGTTTTTTCGTGAGGTTGTAGACTATGCCGTGAGGAACATTTCTTGTCCCAGACACAAGACTGCTTGACCTTCACTTCCGGTGTTACCGGAAGTGCAATAAAAACTGAATATAGCTCAAAAGCGGTAGCATTTTACTACAGACACATATATCATAAAAGTGTTAAGTGAGGAATGCCAGACACAAAAACAGTGTGATGGCGTCATCATCCGTAAGTCAAAGTCGTTCGACCTTTCCTTCCGGGGCTGCCGGAAGGTCAAAGTTAGGTGAATTCAAAATATAGAAATTAGCCTCAAATAAAAGGAAAGCAAGATTTCTTTCCATAACCGATTGAAATCGCGCCTCACCAGTTTTCCTCTCATATCTGAATGATGAAAATTAAAATTTCAACAGCGTGTAGCTCAAAATTTTCTGTCGTAAAGTCAGTGCAGAATTTTGTTAAGCCCATGCAAAAAAAAACACCCCATAAAAGCCATTTTATGATATGATTAGCATATGTTGCATAAACTCCAACGACGTCTACCAATAGTCCCAACTGGTTGTATGCCTGAGTAGCCATCCATGCAGCACCAGATGTGCGCTTCCTGATAGGCCTACAAGTCTTGTCGAGGTAAAGCAACAAGTTAAACTGCAGGTTGTGTGATTTTCTTTGTGGAAAACACAAGGTAATGGATGCCGGGTAATGGGAGGGGTATTGTGCAGTTCAATTATGATTAAGTCATTGTAAACACAAGAAAATATGCCAGCCCAACCACTCTGCGTTTGTAACTCAACAAACGCGAACCTCTAGTTTAAACTTCCTTTCCTTGCCGTCTAATACTACTTAGTACAATAAGAACATGGGTATTGATATTTTAAAATTGGCAATTTTCAATCAATGTTTTGGGGGTTTGAAAGAAACCATTCCTTGGATGGCCTCATGGCAGTCCTTACTTTGTTTAATGTTTGACAGCCCGATTGATACTTTTTTCTGCTATTTGTCGTCCAAAATATAACACAAATCAAGTAAAACGAAAATAAAAGGAAGAAGTGAACTTACCGACTACAGTTAGTAAGAATTCGTCGAGGAATAATGCAGCAGTCACTACCGCTACCAGAGTTACTCTGGACTCGCGTGCATTACGGAGTGCAGCTATGACACTCATATCAGAATAGTTTGTTTTCGTGCTTTCTCTAAGTTCACTAAACTCCTTGTTCGCTAGTCTTTTCTGTGTATTAGTTCACGCTTGACGACTTTGCAAACAAAAAGAACTGTGCTCTGAACAATCTGCACTCCGTAGCGTCCTTCAAACTCTCCGTGTTGTGAGCAACAAGTGATGGATTTGACTGAGACTGTTTTTTTCCGGCTCGAACTCAACGGTGATTGGAACAGAATATTTTCCACTGACATGCACACGCCGACGTCCGGCACCTCCCCTGGTGTATAATCTCGCCGATTT